>PHNY01276135.1:8431-19651 GCA_003724115.2 Anethum foeniculum | reverse complement strand
GAGAGAGAGAGAGAGGCAGGGAGGGAGAGAGGAGAGAGAGAGAGAGAGACCGCATATGGATTTGTTTATAGTTATGCTAATTGGTTTGCTATCAATGTCTACATTTGTGGTTTCTCAAGATGATGAGACTAGATTGCTTGCAATTAGCAAAGAGTTGGGTTTGTCTAAGTGGGGTTTTAAGAACTCAGACAATTACTGTTCCTGGCCTGGCATTGGCTGTGGATTAAACAATTCTAAAGTGGAAAGGCTTGATCTTTCTCATCAAGGGCTTCAAGGTAATGTCTCTACAATCTTTGAGCTGAAAGAGTTAAAGTGGCTTGACCTTTCTTATAATAACTTTCATGGGTTAGTTCCATCTAAAATTGGATTTTTGTCTGAGCTTGAGTTTCTTGATTTATCTTTTAACAAGTTTGAAAGTTCAGTTCCTATAGAGTTGGGCAGGCTTAGAAATTTGAAGTCTTTGAATCTTTCTAATAATTTGCTTACTGGAGATATACCTGATGAGCTTGAGGGGCTAGAGCAGTTGCATGATTTGCAGTTGTTTATAAATAAGTTTACTGGTTCTATACCTGATTGGGTGGGAAACTTGACTAATCTCAGACTTTTTACCGCATATGAGAATCTATTAGTTGGTCAGATTCCAGAAAGATTGGGTTCTCTTTCGGGACTTACTGTGTTGAACCTTCACTCGAACCAGCTTGAAGGGCCTATACCTAAGAGCATTTTTGTTATGGGGAAACTTGAAATATTGGTTTTGACCCAAAATAAGTTGACTGGTAATATTCCTGAATTGATAGGCAACTGCAAGGACCTTTCTAGTATTAGGATTGGAAACAATCTATTAATTGGCAGTATTCCTACCTCAGTTGGAAATATTAGTGGCTTGACTTACTTTGAAGCAGATAACAACAATTTGTCTGGGGAGATTGTCCCAGAGTTTTCTCAATGCCCTAATCTCACTCTCTTAAATCTAGCTTCAAATGGGCTTACTGGAAGAATTCCTCCAGAGCTGGGAAGGCTTACTAATCTGCAGGAATTGATTGTTTCTGGAAATAGTTTGTTCGGAGAGATTCCGAAGTCAATTCTTAGGTCAAGGAATCTTAATAAGCTTGACCTGAGCAGCAATAGAATCAATGGCACTATACCGGACGATATTTGCATCTCATCAAGATTGCAGTACTTGCTGTTGAGTCAGAATTCGATACGAGGGGAGATACCACATGAGATAGGAAATTGCACCAAGCTGCTTGAATTACAGTTTGGTGGTAATTATCTCAGTGGAAACATTCCTCCAGAGATTGGTCATATCAAAAACCTGCAGATAGCAATGAATTTAAGTTTTAATCATCTCCGTGGTCAGTTGCCTTCTGATTTGGGAAGACTAGATAAGCTGGTTGCATTAGATGTTTCTAATAACCAACTTTCAGGCAGTATACCTGCTTTGCTCAAGGGAATGATAAGTTTGATAGAAGTCAATTTCTCAAACAATCAATTCAGTGGTCCAATACCCACATTTGTGCCATTTCAGAAAAGCGACAGTTCAAGCTTTTCCGGAAATAAAGGTCTTTGTGGTGAGCCACTAAATTCTCCTTGTGGCAACTCAAATGGCGCTAACCAGAGCTACTATCATCATAGTGTTTCTTACAGGACTGTATTAACCGTTATTGGTTCAGGTTTGGCAGTTTTTGTATCAGTAAGTGTTGTTGTTATGCTGTTTATGATGAGGGAGAGACAAGAAAAGGCAGCCAGAGATGCAGGAATTTCTGATGATATAATTAAAAATCCGCCACAAATTTTAGCAGGACAAGTTTTTGTTGAAAATCTCCAACAAGCAATAGATTTTGATGCTGTTGTCAAAGCAACCTTGAAAGAAGAAAACAAGCTCAGCAGTGGGACATTCAGCACCATTTATAAGGCAGACATGCCTTCTGGGATGACCTTATCGGTAAAGAGACTAAACTCTGTTGATAGGACTATAATTCAATACCAGAACAAAATGATTAGAGAGCTTGAAAGGTTAAGTCGGCTCGTTCATGATAATTTGATCAGACCCATTGGTTATGTAATCTATGAAGATGTTGCTCTTCTATTGCACGAGTACTTTCCAAATGGGACATTGGCTCGGTATCTTCATGATTCATCAAAGCAACCAGAGTATAAACCAGATTGGCCAGCAAGACTACGAATTGCCACTGGAGTGGCTGAAGGGTTAGCATTCCTTCATCATGTGGCAGTTATTCACCTAGATATCTCCTCAGGTAATGTACTTCTTGATTCCAGCTCAAAGGCTATGGTTGGTGAGGTAGAAATATCAAAGCTTTTAGACCCTTCAAGAGGTACTGCGAGTATTAGTGCTGTTGCAGGTTCATTTGGCTATATCCCTCCAGGTATTGTTAAGTTATACCTTGTAACTTAACCTGCTTCATTGGTTCTTTCTGCATCTGAAATTTTTTGTTTCCTCCAGTTAGTTTACTCATTGTTTGCTTTTCAGAATATGCATATACAATGCAAGTAACAGCTCCTGGAAATGTTTATAGCTATGGAGTAATATTGCTTGAGATTCTTACGACTCGACTACCAGTTGATGAGGAGTTTGGTGATGGTATGGATTTGGTGAAGTGGGTTCAAAATGCAGCAGCAAGAGGGGAAACTCCAGAACAGATACTTGACTCAAGGCTTAGCACAGTTTCGTTTGCGTGGAGAAAAGAAATGCTTGCAGCCTTGAAGATTGCTCTACTCTGTACTGACATCACACCAGCCAAGAGGCCAAAAATGAAAAAGGTGGTCGAATTGCTTAAAGAGGTCACAGATAACTAAATGATGTGTATGCCCCCAACTTCGCTTCAAATCATCCTATAAGCCTTCTTGTGGTTGCTTCATGAAGACACACTATCTACAATGCAAATTTTCCCAGTTTATACTGTCACCAACAAGAGATTGATTGTGTTCTGTATATTGGGTCAGACAGTAGTATCAAAATATGTTCAAATGGTGGCATATGATATTTGTTCATGTTGAAAAGAGATGAAAATAGAGACAGGAGAGAATGCAAATCTGGTGCTCCATTAGAGGTATTTACTCTTTGTTACTGCTGTATGTTGGTAATCCGAGTGTAGCAACTGTGATCTTTAATGATAGAAAATTTGTACCTATGTTAAAATAGTAGCAATGGCATTTATTATTATTATTTTTCAACAAGTTTGCCCAAGCACCCTCTGAACATATCATGAATACTTGCTCATCATATACAAAAGCAAGCATATAAACTGTGTGAAACACTGTTTTTAATGATTCTTTAACAATTCACCGTCTGTTTTAGTTGTATTAGTTGTTTAATACTTGATGAAAAGTGGAGTAATTATTTTCGCAAGGGCTAAAACATTTTCTATCCAATCTTTCGGTCTCTTATATCAAAATCTTGCGCACAAGAGAAAATAGTTGATGATGGGACCTCAATTAGTGAATGAAGGTTAAAAAATTCCGGACATTGTGCATCTTTAGGGTTATAAGTTATACTAACCATTAAGAACTTTTTTTTTTTGTTTGAAATATAAGAGATCTAAAAATGTCGAAACAACAGCAAAGCAGACGATCTTGCATGAAAATCTGAAAAATTCTGAACAGTGAGTATTATTAACTAGACCCCTGGAACAATCCAAGCAACAAGTTACTACATCTAAAAGCAGGATGGTAACCTGATAGTGCATACCTCTTCTCTTTCTCAACTGCCAAAGCTATCAATACTGCAAATATTATTACAATACAATCTTCCCCGATAAGAACTCTTATATTATACTATATAGACCTTTGTATTGAAAATTTACAAGCTGGTTGTTATAACTAAAATTCAACTTATATAATTAATTATACACCTAATATATACACTCAAAAGTTCTTAAAACATTGATAAATTATCACTTATAACTTGCCCAAAATTTTCAATGCCACAAATGCCTGCTGTGCACGGTCCAGAACATATTCTGCATAAAGAATGGCAACCAGAAAGGATGAATCTGATCAGAAACTGGAACCTATTCATTGAACTCGCCAAGAATTGTACATATCTTCAAATTTCGGAATCATGAAGCACACAAGCTGTTTAGCGCTTAGTGTAGAAGCCGGCACTTGTGTATCAACACCCAGCAGCTTTTAAAAAGTTGTCATATGGGCTTGAAGAAGGTAGCTTGAATGACTGAGGAGTAGCTTCGTTTTGATTGATGGAAGGGTTACCAACCTGATGAACAACAGAGTTAGATAGAAATTCTATAATGATTAATGAGTTAGATAGAAATTCTCTAATGATTAACGAATATGTGAGATGCAACATATTTTGGAAAATCTGGTCAATTTTGACTGTCAAGGTAATTATCAACAACAAATATATTGTGAGGATTATATAATAGACATATGGCTCAGCATGTTACTAGTAGTAGATAACTTTACAGAGCCATAGTAAGTTTCATCAAATGAAGCCAGAGCAATGCCATAAATCTTTCTGTGAACTATAATACACACTGGAGCTTTAATCCACAGAAATGGGGAAAGTAAGAAGACCAAGTATGCACACTATTTTGGAATTTATGCAGCCAATGACTGCAAATTATATATAAAATAGTATGTGATAGATACTTTGGAATGCCCGTAGAAGTGAAGATATACTAAAAAGAAAAATTGATACCATCTGATAGCCCGTGTCACTTTGTAAATAAGAAGCCGCTGGCTTATCCTCTTCATAGCCACTTTCTGAAATAGTACTTAGCAAATTTTCCTGTTTCCTTTGGTTGTTCATCAAGTGGGACATCTTCTCCTGCTTCTCATTTGAAAGTTCCTGGCAGTAATGGGCCATTTCCCCAAAAGGGACATCAGATCTCGTGCTCACCGATAGTCTAGCAACTTGGTGGGCTGTCTCTAAAACCTGGTACATCGGTCACATGAGGTTTTAGATTAAGGAAGTTCATAATAAATAAGGTAGATAATATAGCATTTTTCACTATATAGCAACTTAGTGCCTGACATGTGTGCTTATATAGCATTTTTCACTAGCATTTGAATTTTGCATGGTAATTTAGGTAATATTGAAGATGTTGTTAGTGAAAAATGCTATATACATGACATGCCCTCTAAAGACACTTAATTACCGAGCCTACTCCCACCTAAATAATACACTTAGGTTTATGTCAAGAAGCTACACATATATACCATACTATTTGTTCTGGGCCTTTCAGTATGTCTTCCTAATCCTGATAATGATCAACTTTCATTGTGATAAAATGGCAAATGGGGTAGAGAATGGTATAAATGTGTCAAAAATGGTATAGTTTACCGGTTTATAAGGTCAATAATATTTTTTCATGTCAGTTCATTACTCCAACAAAAGGGAACTATTTTACGATATTTCAGTTAATCTAGTTCTCTTTACATCTTATGTGTTGTTAGTGTATAAGATCCATTATGTGATTTTCCCCAACACCTTGAAGTTTTGGGAGGGTTGGTCATCTAACATGGTATCAAGGTGAGCTATGTTTAGGAGATGTCTCCCTTTTGAACCTTCTACCCCAATATTCTCGCAGTTATTATGGACACCTTTATATTGCTTATTGAATTTGTACCCCTTGGTGAATTTGGAATATGGTGATCCACTCTTTACCCTTAAAAGGCTTTCAAGTCAGGAGAGTGTTTAGTGTATAAGATCCATTTAGTGGCTTTCCTCAACACCTTAAATTTAGGGAGATTGGTCATCTAACATGCGTCAATCTTGAATTAAATAAAATCTACAATTGTTAGGGTTTTACAGCTTTTTGTTTTCTGCTCATGGTCAATTTTACTAGTTTCTTACTGGCTTCCATTGAGAAACTATATATCTTAGATCTAGTGCACCGAGAGCATGTTACAGTTTTTTATCGGGAACTATGTATAAAACTGAAAAACAACCACTTGCGCAATCCCAATCTTACACTTCAACACAGCTAATTTAAGACATGAAAGAACATACAGAATCTAGAAGTTGATTGGCACTCAAAAGGTTAGGCAACTCGATGTCCACTTCCGTAGCATATTTATCATGACTTCTGAATGAATCCTGAAGAGAATCATCCAGTTCTTGAGAAGCCTGCATGATAGACGGAGACAATGTAAAAGAATGCAGA
The DNA here is from genome assembly GCA_003724115.2 of Anethum foeniculum. Classification (NCBI taxonomy): domain Eukaryota; kingdom Viridiplantae; phylum Streptophyta; class Magnoliopsida; order Apiales; family Apiaceae; genus Anethum; species Anethum foeniculum. The sequence continues at coordinate 13,505 of PHNY01276135.1, read as the reverse complement.
AACAGCTATTATGAAGATTTGAAATATTATATTAATCACCTCTTCCAAAGATCTGTGATTATCAGAACCAAACTGATATAGTTTTTGTTGCGTATCTGTGAATGCTCCTTGAGGGCACATATCATCAGGTACAAATCTACTTAACAACTGTTCTTTTGTGGCGGATACTTCAGACTGCAACAGAAAGAAAAAAATAAAATATGAAAAGCCTCAGGTCAAATTGTAAGAACAGAAGTTCCACCCTTATAAATAAATTTAAGAAAAAGATCTGATCAATATTCCTAAAGCTTGATAGCAATATGAGGTTTACATCTGACAATTCCAAACTCTTCACTAACAGAGAAGCTAAGGATTCCTTAGACTGGGACTCAGTCAAATCTAGTTCAGAAAGTAACTTCAAAGCAGTATTATCATCTTCCTTCGATCCATATATAACATTGTGACGGCCAGATTCAGTGTCAACAGCCTTTAACTTGCAATCTTCAACCAAAGACAAAAATGGATCAACCTGAAAAAGATAATAATAATAATAGTAAACAGAGTGAGGAAATGAGACTGTATTTAGGCTATCGAGGGTCCGAAATGGGGAAAAAAAAAAGAAGAAGAAGAAGAAGCTAGTGCTTGTTTATAAAGGTATTTGCTAAGAAATTGTATATATGACCATAGAATGAGAAGAAGTGGAGTTGTGATTCTAAAAGAACAACAAATAAGTATTGTTATAGAGACAGAAGACATAATATTAGACTTTTAATGGATAACAATCTTATGCAAACTGAGTGCATACCACTTTATTTGTAATTGTAGCCTTAACACAGGGAACAAGACGAGGAATATTGTATGCTTTTGATGAAAAGATAATCATAGAAGTTGCCAACATAAAGAGAGATCTACGACGTGATGGTGGCAGTTGCCCTGCAGAATGAGAGGGAATGGATCTTGAGAAAAATAATTGATGCCGCTATAATCAGAAGGTAATTTCAAACGTTCCCCAATATATCATCATCAATTTAAACTTTCAAGCATAAGCAATATTCAAGTAAGTACTTCATACATTTGTTTATATTATGTATAAATGTAACAGCATACTAGAACATCTAGGTCTCCCATCAGCACTTATAAGTTGGGTTGAACTGGTGAAAACAAAGTAATTACCTGACAGTCTAATGTAATTGCAACAGCCTCTAGACCATCTGATTCGATGTTCAAAAGGGGATTTAGGTGATATATTAGGACTTAAATTGAAGAGGAGATTTAGGTGATAAATTAGTACCTATCATATTTAAGATTATTCATAGTTAACTACGACAAGCTTGAGTACTTTAAAATTGAAGATGAAGAATTCATAGTGCTGGCAAGAAGCAATATTAAGTTATTTACATTCACTTGATCAATGTCCAGTGAGCAACAAGTTTCTCACCAGAAGTTTGCATAGCGAAGTCTGCATTTCTAATGAATAATAGCAGGTTGATAGATTTGAAACTGGATAGTAGCATTCATGTGATGGAAGCATGTTGACTGAGTGAACAAACTAATGAAACTTGATAAAACTTCTTACTAAATCTTAAAGTAAGTCCACAGGAATGATGGGAATCATCAAACTTACGAATTTAGCTACCAATTAAGGACATGCACAACCACTCGGATGTATACTCACCTTAGGATAAAATGACTTCAAAGATATCTTGTTGTAAAGTCTTTCTAGATAAACTACCACTATCTTTGATTTTTCTACTTCAGGTAAGTAACATTTAAATAGTGCCACAAAATAGTTGGCCAAGGGTATAGGAACAGTTTATTAATTATTCATTCTAAACGGTATCATGAAACCAATCTCGCTATGCGCCTATGCCCTCCTTACTCCTTCAGTAGAAAGAGATAACTTCACAATTCTACCAAAAAAAAAAATTAAGTACAATCAGAGGTTGCAGGGACCTTCTTCAGCAAGAGCAACACTGCGCAAGGAAAATGCAAGCTGAAAACTGCGTACTAGAACCTCACGGCTGGAGTTCTGCAATATATGACAGTGTATAATATTAGTACTATGATCTGTTTACTCACAAATCAAATAAACCATATTTACGCATTCAGCTGACAAAACTTTTCGTAATTCATGGTTACTAGTAGTATTTTAGTTGGCGATACAAATATTGAAACAATAAATAATTGTGATTTAATCATAGGAAAGAACTATGTCAGAAGTACCAAATATCTTTGTGGGTACTGCTTTTTCCTTGCTGGTCACGCTTAAAAGCATCATATAAAGAAGAAAGATTAACTTACGTCGAGTAGAACCAGTATATTTCAAAGTTAAACAGAAAATGATGAGATGGAGATACTATTTGTCTTTTGTTACTTTTTGGTGAATTCTTTTGTAACACTGTATATAAGATGGGAATGTTGCACCGTTATATTTCTCTAAATGGCCAAAGACAACTGATTCTGGTGGAACAAGTAGCTCGCTTTTTGGGTGGCATATATTTACTGTTCTCTCGTCACTATTTAAGTTTCTCTTTCTCAGTATACTGAAGTGCTATTCTTAACTCACAGATATACTATACTCATTCACTCTTGTATTGACAGTGACAATTCCAGCAATTACCTTGGTCCGAGAAAACAACAAGATCAAGCTGTATGTGTGAGCAATGGCTTCAAAATTTTCAGGTATATTTGCAGGTGAAATTGACTGTGTCCATAATGATGAAGAAAGGAGAATAATTTGGTGACTGCTCAGCCTTAAAGTGGTGGCTTCCTGATTTTAAAAAACAGGTCAAAGAAAACAATTACACATCTTAATAACCTCATCTCCCAGCTAAAGTAAAGATATGATCTAATATGTGATTAATAAATAAAAGAATATACTACTTATCATTAAAAATAGGACAAGTAATGAAGTACAGAACTCCAAGATCAAGTCCTTCTAGATGATAGACAGGTTAGTTATATGATTTTTGATTTACAAGTCTCACAATCATGTCTACACAGACAATCCTTAGCATTAATGAGGATTGTTTAAAGATGGTAAGAAAAGTTCAATAACCTACCACTGTTTTAAAAATATTATCTGTAGAATCTTCATCTTGTGTCGGAGGAACATCTGGTTCGTTTGAGCTAGAGCCACGACTATATGTTGATCTAATTCTCTCCAGAAACCCACTGTTGTTTTTCTGTTCCCCCTCACCAGAAAAATTTTCTTTATTTTCCAAAACAAGATACCTCCTAGAAGAAGACTTATCCTTCCTTAGCTTCTCAAAAAGGGCAGCCGAAGAAGAAAATACTGAGACAGTTCTTGAGAGTGTTCTAGAAAAAGTTGCAAGATTATCTGTTTCTTTCGCTGAGACTGGTGGATGAGGGCATACTGAAGATGGCACAAGGACAACTGAAAAGACACGATGAGCCCCAACTCGTGTTTCATGATCCGGATGAACCATAGCAATGAGTAATTGATGAAATAAGGCCTCAGGGAATGCCTATTAAAAAAAAAGTAAATCTGTGAATTTGAGTACTGGTAAAGACAAAGAAGAATGTAAGATACAATCACAATAAAATTTATAATACGAGCTTTTGCCTTGTTTTGATATGACCTATTCGGCAGAGGGGCTATGATTTGAGCTGTACGATAAACTGCAGAAAGAGCTGCTCGTGCTCCAATTGTAACAGGTGATATGTTCTCCAAAGTCCCTGCCATAATATCATATATCGGGCCTGCATCTCCAGCCTGAAATTATTTACAACTTAACATCACAACTTAAACAAAACAAACAGGGGAAAGGTCAACAACTGATTTCGTATTTATTTTCATTACTACATAAACACCGGACTCATTGAACCACTGAAATTTTTAAATAAATTTAGTTCCTAGTAACCCTCTACTGGAAAATAACTTTTCTTTAAACTAAAGGCAACTGTTCAAAGTTTCTTACATATATAAACAGCACTGACACGGATATGAGATAAACAACATATGTCTTATCAGTTTGGGTCAAGTCCAGTTGGCAAAAACATATGTCTTGCAAATTTTCTCTCTTTTAGAAGAAGAGAAACGAAGCAGGATAGGTAGAAGATATTCAACTTCTCTAAACCTCATATTCTTTATTTGTTGACCATTATCGTTTACCTCTTCCATACGGTTGTAGTTTAATACTTCCATTCCCACACGAGAAAGAGAAAACCTTCTACTTTAATAAACCTAGACAATCATATTGACATTGTTGACCGTGTAGTTTACTGCTATTGTTGTGCAAGTCAGAGAAGTATAAATGAATTCAGTTTTTCCATGTTAAAGCAAACTTCTTTTTCAAGCACCTCCCACCCCCTGGTCTTAATACTATGTTTTGATTTGCTTTCTAGACTATCTATATCACTATTTCCAGTTACATATCAGCATGGGTCGTGTGTCCTTGGCCATGAAAGCAATTAATCACAAAAGATATTTCTATTGCACAGCATTTTTTGTTTGACAAAAGGATTAAACTGTACAACCATTATTGTATATATTAAAATTGGTATTTTTTGTTTGTCAAAACAGGTGACACTTGGGAAGTTGATTACCGGTATATTTTCTAAATATAACTTAAATCCAACTACAAAGACCAAAGTGGGCCAATAAAAATTGAACTCGAATACTTGAACAACATATTGGAAAACATAAATTAATGTTGACTTGAAAAAGAAGATCGAACTCATGTAAACCTTTAATGATAACTCCACTAGGCACTTGTCCAATTCTTCTCCAAAACTTATGTTCCGTTTGGTGACATTGGCATCCGCATTTGCATCATCTGATGAATATTGTATACTTTTGCGCAGATGCCTCATTATGTCACCTACAGCACCAAGTAGAGCCACAGATGGCTGAACCTTTGTAATTTGAGCGAGGGAATTGGTAATTTTAACAATATCAAGCTGCATATCAGGTTGTTTCTGTACATTCTTGTTATCAAGATGCTTGACTAATATTGAAAGCAGGAGATGTGTATTGTCCCCTAAAACCATTAATAACATAGGCATCAGGATATATCATGTATTTGCAAAAGATTAATAGGATTATTCATGCTACGAAAGGATTGGGCTTTCA
>PHNY01276130.1:457-11259 GCA_003724115.2 Anethum foeniculum | reverse complement strand
CCTTTTTTTTCCCCCCCCCCCCCCGGTTTTGAATTGATAACTTATGAATATTGTTTCTTTTATTGTACTTGCTGAGCATTTGGCTCAATTCTTGCTATTTACCCTGTTATTTCAGCTAGCAAGCATGGTTAGATTGAAGAAGACCGCCGGTAAGTCCTCAAATGGAGACGTTGAGTCTTATGTGGGAGCTCAAGTAGAAAATGATCGTTTTGTGAGGAACGGTAGTATTGTATAATCTAAGTTATAATAGTTGATAGGTTGGGCTGCTCCAAACTCTAAACTTTGTTATCTTTGGGTTGTGTAGTGAATTGTAAGTCAGTATGTAAATATTTTTTTAATTTATCTTCTGTTAAGTTGGGTCGTGACAGGTTTTGAGAGAGTTGGGAGATAAAGTGAATGAGAATACCCTTCAGTTTATATAACCGAGAGAAGGGGAGAGAGAGAGAGAGAGAGAGAGACAGATAGACAGAGAGAGAGAGAGAGAGAGAGAATATGAAACGATTCGGGGTTTGATTTAATTAACTAAGAAGATAACTAGTTAAATTAACCAAAAATACATCATTAAGATACGCGTGCCCCCAAATACAATTAATACAATGATGAGAAATATGTGCACATATACCAAAAATCACTTAAAAACAAATATACATAAATACATTAAAATTCCAAGCACAATATCACATAAGTGTACAAACCAGCTATCAGGAATTGACCATACATCAGGAATTGATCAAATATCAGAGTTTAAAATTAGTCACCTTTCCCGACTAACCATGCCAAGCTCATTTATAAGCTTAGTAAAGGTTGCTTCTGGCAGTGGTTTTGTGAAGATATCTGCCAGCTGCTAATCAGTAGGAACAAAATGAAGCTCAATTGTCCTTTCCATCACATGTTCTCTTATAAAGTGATACCTGATACTGATATGCTTAGTAAGAGAATGTTGCACTGGATTTCCTGTCATGGCAATAGCACTTTGATTATCTCAATAAATAGGAATTTTTGAATATGATAACCCATAGTCCATGAGCTGGTTTCTCATCCAAAGTAGTTGTGCACAACAACTACCAGCTGCAATAAATTTAGCTTCAGCTGTTAAAGTAGATAACCCATAGTCCATGAGACTAATCTTCCTCCCAAGAACTGAAAACTACCAGAGGTGCTTTTCCTGTCTATCTTACATCGTGCAAAATCAGCATCTGAATATCCACATAATCGAAGTCAGCTTCTCTTACATACCATAGACCAAGTGATGCAGTTCCTTTCAGATATCTAAATATTCTCTTTACTTCAATTAGATGTGGCTCCCTAGGATTTGCCTGAAATCTTGCACACAAATAAGTTGCATACATAATATCTAGCCTACTGGCTGTTAGGTATAGAAGGGAACCAATCATACCTCTGTAATTTGTAATATCCACTGTTTTGCCTTGATCAGGATCAAGCTTTGTAGCAGTGGCCATGGGAGTAGTTGTTGTTGCACTGTCTTGCATATTAAACCTCTTTGTATACTTGGACTGATTAATGAATATTCCATCATCAGTCTGTTTAATTTGCAATCCCAAGAAATAACTCATCTCACCCATCATGCTCATTTGATACCTTAATTGCATCAATTTTGAGAAATTTTCACACAATCTTTGATTAGTTGATCCAAATATAACATCATCCACATAAATTTGAACTAACAACAAGTCTTAACCTTGATTCAAATAAAATAAGGTTTTATCAATTGTACCTCTTTTGAATCCTCTTTCATGTAAGAACTGAGAAAGTGTCTCATACCATGCTCTTGGTGCTTGCTTTAGTCCATATAAAGCTTTGTCTAACCTGTAGACATAATCAGGATGTTTAGGATCAACAAATCCTGGTGGCTGTTCAACATAGACTTCTTCTTCCAGTTCTCTATTAAGAAAAGCACTCTTGACATCCATCTGGAAGACCTTGAATTTCTTATATATTGCATAAGCTAAGAAAATTCTGATAGCTTCAAGTCTTGCAACAGGAGCAAATGTCTCATCATAATCAATGCCCTCATGTTGTGAATAGCCTTTAGCTACCAGCCTTGTTTTGTTTCTAACAATAGTTCCATCTGAATCAGTCTTTTTCCTAAAGACCCATTTTGTGCCTACAATTGATCTGTTCTTAGGTCTAGGCACAAGTTTCCAAAATTCATTTCTTTCAAACTCATTAAGTTCTTCCTGCATGGCTAGAACCCAATCTGCATCCTTGAGAGCATCTTCAACTTTCTTTAGTTCCTCCTTTGAAAGTAAGTTCTGAAACAAACATTCATTCTGAGTTGCTCTTCTTGTTTTCACTCCATCATCGGGATTACCAATTACCAAGTCAGGAGTATAATCTTTGGTCCATTTTCTGACATGTGGAAGAGCTCTTCTTGGACTAGATGCTCCCCTTGAATTGTGTGCCTCTTCAAAAGCATTAGAGGCTCCCCCTGAATCAGTGCTGTCAACTCCTAATAAGGTATCAGAACTTGACTCATGTTCTTCTGATGTAGAATCAGTAATTTCTTCAGTCTGATCAGTCTGAGAAATCTCTTGAGTTGATCATTCATTTGTATTGTCATTTGAATCCTGCCATTGCTCCCCCTCAACATGTGCATGTTCATCAGGATTATGACCATCTTCAGAATCTGATGGAGTTCAGAGTTTAGATCATCATGATTTAATGATCCATCAGGATTTAATGTAGATTCTAACTTTACATTCTCATTAGCAAATATCAAGCTTTCATGAGTGTCTTCTTCAAAACCAGGAAGTTTCTTGTAATCAAAAGATACATTGATGGAGTCAACAACAGTATTAGTTCTCATATTGAAAACTTTGTATGCTCTTGATGGTGAGTAGCCAATAAAGATTCCTTCATCAGCTTTTGATTCAAACTTTCCCAGTTGTTCAGTGTGAGTTTTTAGAACAAAACATTTGCATCCAAAAACATGAAGATGTTTGAGACTTGGCTTCTTTTCTTTCAGCATTTAATAAGGAGTAACACCATGTCTGTTTATCAGAGTAATATTCTGAGTATAACAGGCTATGTTAACTGCTTCAACCCCGAAGTATGTGCGAAGTTTAGCCTTCTCTAGCAAAGTCCTGCGAGCCTCAATAATTGTTCTATTTTTCCTTTCAACAACACCATTTTGCTGAGGTGTTCCAGGGGCTAAGGATTGCTGTTGAATGCCTTTATACTTACAGAATTCCTCCATCTTTGAATTTTTGAATTAAGTACCATTATCACTTCTCAAAATTTTCACTTTGAACTTGGATCCATTCTTAATTAACTATACATGGTCCAGAAAAATTTTTGGAGTTTCATCCTTCCTGTGTAAGAAATAAACCCAAGTAATATCTAGTGAAATCATCAACAATTGCAAGTGTATACCTCTTTTTGTTGATGGACATTATGTTCACTGGTCCAAAGAGATCAAGATGAAGCATGTGATATGGCTCAGAGATTGAGAATTCTGTCTTGCTTTTGAAAGACACTCTTCTTTGTCTAGACTTTTGACATGCATCACATAATCCATCAGATGGGTAAAGCATATTTGGTAGTCCTCTTACCAGCTCCTTCTTAGCAAGTTCTTTGATTTTGTTAAAGTTCAGATGGGAGAGCTTCTTAATCCAATTCCAGCTCTTATCTACTAATGCCTTAGTAATAAAACAAGTAGCTTCATTATCAGTGCTTGCATANNTTGCTTCATAGATATTTCCATGTCTGTATCCTTTCAGAACAATTTTCTTTGACTTGTTATGAATCACATCACAATGTGACTCATAGAATACAACATGATAACCTTTTTCAGTAATTTGACTGATGCTTAAAAGATTATGCTTCAGTCTTTCAACAAGTGCCACATTCTCAATAACAACGTTTGAAATCACCAAGTTACCATATCCCAGTGTATGTCCTATGTTTCCATCACCATAAGATACATTTGGGCCAGCCTTCCTCTCAAATCCTGATAGCAAGGATTTATTACCAGTCATGTGTCCTGAACATCCACTGTCCAAAACAAGTACATTGTTCTTGTTACCTTGCAATCAAAAATTTGATTAATTAGAAGTACTTTTAAGGACCCACACTTGTTGGGCCCTCTTTTTAGACAACTTAATATTTTGTGATTCACAAGTTTTTTTAATAGAATTAGCCTTATCAGGATTTGTTCTGTCAGAAAGAGATACATCTTTAGCAGATTTAGCAGTTTTATCAACATGAGCCTTTTTATTGAACTGAGGTAAGGGATCATAAAAATTATGATATAACTCATGATGAGAACTACAAGTATAAATTGAATGCCAACTGCTACCACAATGAAAAAAGGATTTTGTGGTTAATAAAATACTGCTCTACTCCTAACATCAGACTTAGGAATTGCAGTTTTCTTTTTCTTACTTCTCATGCAATCAACAGCAAGATGATTAGAATTATCACAAATTAAACAAGTTTTTCTAGGAGCACTAGGAATAAACTTATAATCATTTGCTTTAGAAATTCCTTGTTTTCCATTCCTATTTCTTTTAGGACCTTTTACTTGAGGTTTATTAGTAACCTTAGATATTTTCTTTTTCAACTGTCCTCTTGGCAGAAGTCCTACATTCTTTTCCTTTTTAACAAGTTTGTTTATTTCCTTGTTCTTCTTTTTCTATGGTTTAGGAATTTCTTTCTTTTCCTGAGATGTAGATATTGAACCCTTCCCAAAAGTAGATTTGGGTTCACTAGATCCTGAAGCAACAAACTTAATAAGAGTTTTAAGTGTTATCTCATTTTCAGTATCAACATCTTTATTTTCATCTACATATCCAAGACACTCTCTCCGGTTCTTTTTACTAATCATGCCATGTACCTTTTTACCTGAGTCAGTCCAAGTTTTAAAGGTTTTTTTTCATTTTCTAAGGCCTTCTCTAATTTAGTGTACTTAGATTGAATTATCTTTTCTGTATGTTTAGCCACATCACATTCCTTTTGAACTTCATTCATGTTCATTAAAATCAGACTCTAATTGTTTATTTCTTGACTTTAGTTCCTCAATTTCTTTTAACAGTTTATCATTTTCTAGAGTCTTATTCTTAAAGTTTCCATGAAGTGTTTTAAGGAAAGAATTTAACTCAGACATGTTATCAGTGTCAATACCAAAGAGTGAGGTTGATACCTTCGCATCAGGAGCATCAGTGTTCTCAAAGCTAGCCATCAGTGCATAGCTTGTTTCTTCATCTTCTGAATCAGTAGAGTCCATTCAGTCTTTGTTAGAAGTGATCAGGGCTTTGCTCTTTCCTGTGTCATTTCTAGCCTTCTTGCACTCAGTAGCAAAGTGACCTACTTCATTACAGTTATAACACTTTATCTTAGATCTGTCTCTCTTTCCAGATTTGGAGTCCTTGCCTTCTCTTTTACCAGAAAACTTCTTGTCTCCACCAGAAAACTTCTTCCTGAAATTTCTGTTCTTCTGAGATTTCCTGAACCTTATCCTGTTGAAACCCTTAACTATCATCGCAGCCATTTGCATGACATCAGGATCTGTCATGTCTACATCAATATCAGAATCAGTATCATCATCAGGATTTAATGAAGAATCATCAGTATCTGATTCTGGTTGATAGTTCTCCTTTCTTGATCTTTCAACTGTCCTAACCTTTGTAGCTTTAATATTTGCATTCAAAGCAACTGAAGTTCCTTTGTTGCTTTTCCTTTCCTTCCTCTGTTGAACCTCCAAGTCATGAGTTCTCAACATTCCATAGATTTCATCCAATGAAATCAAATCCAAATCATATTTATGCCTTATGATTGAGGTTTGAGTTTCCCACTCTTCATCCAGCGCCCTAAGAAACTTGGTGTTAGAATCTTCAAGATCATACACCTTTCCCACTAGTGATAGATTGTTCAGCAAAGTAAGAAACCTATCATAGATATCAGTGAGACTCTCTTCAGCTTTAGCCTCAAAGTGTTCATATTCCTGGATGAGAACAACTCTTCTGTTTTTCTTGATAGACATTGTCCCTTGACATTGAGTCTCCAATGCATCCCAGATTTCCTTTGCAGTTTTGTAGGCTATAACCCTGTTTGACATTATAGAGTCAAGACTGTTATGCAAAATATTTCTTACCTTTGCATCCTTGAGAACAGTAGCTTTCTCCTCAGCAGTCCATTCCCTCTTTTCCTTCAATTGATAATGTTCAGGAATAGTATCAGTTCCAGGTACTAGATTTGTTGGTTTATGAGGTCCATCATCGATTACATCTAGGTAATCAGGATCTGCATGTTCTAAGTGCATCAACATTTTCACCTTCCATGTTGGATATTCAGTTCTCTTCAGAATGGGAATTTTAATGCTTTCATACTTATTCAGAGACATCTTCGATCGTTTCCGATATTACTTTATCAGTTTTCTCTGATACCACTTGTTGACCAGTAAGATACAATTGTTAAAGGGGGGGTTAGATACAATTGTATAAATGTTTCGAACAAGTATGAAAATATAACGGTTCTTTATATTTCTGATAAAAACTGTTACAAACTCTCTCAAGAAATATTGATGTTCTTGAGAGCTGCTGGGTCGTACAATACTCGAGTTAATTACTTAAATGTGATGACCTAAACTGTGTTTATATAACACACATCTATAATATCAATTCTAAGATATGCCCTATCAATTACTAACAGAAAATAATACATATTTTGAACTGAATACTCAAAGTCCTATAACTCAGGCGCTAATAGTAATTTGTCCCTCATTTTAAGGAACAGAATCAATCTTCGACAATCGACTGCTTTAAAATACTGACGTCTCTCAAATACTGATGATAAGCCAAACTTTGATGATCTATCAAATACTGACGACAAGCTAACCTCTGATGACTTGTCAAATACTGATGACATCAATCAGCAATCGAATCCTGAGCATCTCCTGATCATTGAGAATCAGCATCTAACAAACTGGAACAGCGATAGATATATCATTCTTAGGAGGTACATCATGATCATTGTTGGAGTCTGAAGTAGAACCACTTGAATGAATATCATCAGTCATAATTGGAGTTTCAAAAATGTAGATTTCATCACTTGGGTCAACGTATGGTATAGGCATTGAAGGCGGTACGGGCTGCATAAATTTTGTGGAACACGATGGATGATAAGGAAAAATTGATTCATGAAAAATCACGCCACGAGACAAAAAAATTTGTTTATTGATTAAATTCAGGAGCCTGTATCCTTTTTGATGTGGAGGGTAACCAACAAACATATAAGGGACACCGCGATGTTCAAACTTATCTGAAGTAATAGCCAGATTATAAGCGAAAACCAAACAGCCAAAGACACGCAGATGATCATATCCAGGTGGTTCACCATATAGCATTTCCTGAGGCAACTTGTTGTCAAGAACCGGAGTAGGAAATTTGCTGATTACATGAACAACTATTAACACACATGCATCCCACATTTCTAAAGGCACACCTGCATGAAATCTCAAAGTACGAGCAACTTCCAAGATGTGACGATGTTTTCTTTCAGCCCCAGCATTTTGCTGGGGTCTGTATGGACAGGACGTTTGCTGGACTAGACCATTTTCTGAGAAGAACTGTTGGCACAAAATAGAGGTAGTGTCTATGTAATACAACCCATTTTTAGCAGTGCCAAGAAGAAAGAAGACCCTTCCGAACACGGTGGTACAAGGTACAAGGCGAAGTTAGTACTGAAGGGGTATGCGCAAAAGGAAGAAGAGGACCATAATGAGATTTTTTTCTCCAGTGGTGAAGCACACTTCTATTTGAGCGTTATTGAGTATTGTTGTTCACAGTGATCTTGAGTTGGAACAGCTTGATGTAAAAACACCCTTCTTGCACGGAAGACGAGGAAATCTATATGCGTCAACCTGAGGGATATAAGGTTGAGGATAAGGAATGTCATGTATGTCATTTGAGGAAATCATTGTATGGACTGAAGCAGTCTCCTCGGCAATGGTACAAGCGATTTGACTCATTCATGCGAAAAGCATGGGTAATCCAGAAGTAAGTATGATTGTTGTATTTATATTCGAAAACTTTGTGGAGGTGACTATATCTATCTATTATTGTATGTGGATGACATGCTAATTGCTTTAAAAAACAAGGTGGAGATAAATAGGCTGAAATCTTAACTTAGTCAAGAGTTTGAGATGAAACATATGGGTGCTGTTAAGAAAATTTTGGGTATGGAGATTAGAAGAAAGAGGTTGAACCGGAAATTGTTCTTAAGTGAGAAATGCTACATTGAACTGGTTATTACAAGGTTTGGGATGAAAGGTGCTAAACCAGTGGTGACTCCATTGGCTCCACACTTTAGGTTCTCAAATAACCAATCTCCTAGTAAAGCGGAAGAGAAGAAAAATATGAAGTATATTGCTTATGCTAGTGATGTATGCAATGGTGTGTACATGTCCGGATATTTCACAGGCAGTTAGTGTGGTCAGTAGATTCATGGCTAATCCTGGGAAAGCACATTGGCGAGGACTTAAATGGATACTGCGGTATTTAAAGGGCACTGTGGATAAGGGTTTATGCTTTGGTGGTGATACATGTAAGGTTAGACAGATTTGTGGACTTGGATTATGCAGTTGATTTTGACAGACGACGATCTACTACTGGTTATGTGTTTAGTATACATGGTGCTGCAGTTAGTTGGCGATCGATGTTGCAAGGTACAGTGGAACTTTCTACTACGAGGCCGAGTACATGGCCATTGTAGAGGGAGTGAAGGAAGCATTGTGGTTATGGGGTTTTCTATGTGATTTGGGGATTGAGCAAGATCATGCTGACTTGTGGTATGATAGTCAAAGTGTGATTCACTTGGCTAAGAATCAAGTCCATCATTCACGTACCAAACATATAGATGTTAGGTATCACTTTGTATGAGATGTCATAGAGGATGGTGATGTTTCCCTATTGAAGGTGCACACAAATGAAAATCCGGCAGACATGCTAACCAAGGTGCTGACAGAGAGCAAGTTTCAACATTGCTTGGACTTGCTCATTATCATCATGTGTTGATTTACCTTCGAGGCGGTGTTGGGTTGAGGTGGAGATTTCACCCCATGATGAGAATTACGATGGCTTGATCCCAGTTAAGGGTACGTAGGCAACTATAGTAATAATGGTGTAGTCGGTTGGGGTTTACATATCGAGGTGTTCATAGTTTTCTTGGTGTTCGTCCATAATTTGAGGTCTATCAAATGGTGTACGTGGTGGAGAACTGTGAGGTAGAAGGTTGGGCTAGTTTTTGGTGCCAATGTGAAGCTAATGTGAAAAATTCGTAGGAATTCTTCTTGTTGAGTTAGTTGTTTTGTTTTTGTGTTTCCGGAGTTCCAACGGTCGGATCGCCCTGAATTTTGGACAGCGTCTCCCTTGGGCAGTTATCTAAATTCTGAACGGTGCAGATCGGTTTTGGAGGTTCAGAAGGCCTATTTATTGAGGCGCGGGCAGGAACTTTTGCACTATGAGGTGGATTACGCTCCCCGTGATGCAGCGACTTGGACCGGGTATTTTTGACCCGAAAATATTTTTTGGGTTAATTCTTAAACTAGGCCCATGGTTATTTATTATGATATGTAAACGGTAGTGAATTAGCTAGGTTTTTTCTGGGAGAGATATATTGTTTACATATAGAAAACATATACGTATCAATATATACGAAGAAAAAGGCTCTTTCACTTGGCCAACAAAATTATTTTTTCTTTACTTTGATTATTGCTTTTGTTGTACTTTATAACTTGTGGTGGTAGAACTTGGTCTGCTATCTACGTATTAAATCTTTCTTTCAAGTGTTATCCCGCTACGTCAAGGTTGTCCCTGATTTAGAACCCAACACAATTGTTGCTTATTTGCGCCATTTCTGTTCAAGGATGGGTCGCTGATGGACAAAAACTCAAGCAAATAGTTGAGTGGACTCCCGTAAATTTAAAAAGTTAAGGAGTTTTATCGGTTTGATAGGCTACTATAAAATATTCATTGCTAATTATGCACATTGGACCACCGATTAACAAGCCAACTGAAAAAGACTTGTTTACGGTAAAGAAATTAAATGCAAGATATTCATCCTTAGGCATTTTTTAGCAATTTTTTTAGGTTCTCAGGTGCTGTAAAAATTCATTTACGGGAAAGAAGTAATGGATATTTGTTTGGCTGTTTAAAAATGAAAACATTGTTCATTGGGGTGACATTTAGCATGCGTTATCTAATGCCCCAGCGAGAGATTAATGATGATTATCAGAATTGGCGGCATGAAACTTTTGGTGTTCGATCGAAGTGTAAATTATATCCGGGGTTGCAAATCGCGTAGCAGGTATCTTCTTCTTGTCAAGAAAAAGTGAAGAACCTGTCATACTTGGGGAACCCATAACATCCACAGAGGTTAATTAGGAAGAATTAATAGAGGCAGAAATATCAAGCGATTTTACATTCGAAACACTTTGAAATGAAAGTCAGTCAGTTGATATACAAACACAGGCACGTAATTCCGAAAACTTCCACCTTCACTCGTGTGTTACTCGAAATTCCATTCAGTTGTGCATATAACACTGCAACATGTGAGTCCAGTTACTCGGTAAAATAATTTTGCTTGTATTTAAGTTTTCAAAAAATCAAAACCAATGGAGTTGCTTTAGTTTGTCTGTTATATACTTTGTATGCATGCATATAAAATTATAATATCAGGTCATATAAAGTCAACGAAAGCTTATTGGGTCATGTAAAGTGAAGTGCATCTTTCCCTTTCATATAATAAACTAGCATAATAACCCGTGTCGCACGGGTCATTTTCTC
>PHNY01276105.1:1104-12099 GCA_003724115.2 Anethum foeniculum | reverse complement strand
TATTCGGTTTTAACCGAACCGTTATCCTGACAAACCGAACCAAACCGATTTTATTTCGGTTTAAACCGAAAAACCGAATTAACCGAAATTTTGAAAAAAACTCAAACCGAACCGAACCGAACCGAAATTGTACGGTTCGGTTCGGTTTTTCGGTTTCGGTCCGGTTTTGCTCAGCCCTATTTAAAATAAGAGGGAGGAGTGACCGAGTAACAAATGAGCGTGCACTAATGCGGAAAATATAACAACAGATAGACCAGAAAAGGAAATATCTTTGGCACGCACACAGATGAAACAACAAGAAAATATACAAAATTACTAGGATACCATAAAAGTAAAATTAATGCGTAAAGCTAGCGACAGCGTTAATAATTACATTGACTAGTGTTGGGTGGTTGTTTAAGAATCGAGGTCAATTGGAGTTGATACATCTGTTTCAAATCCTTGTTCGTATAGTCGACATGTATCCTGTTCCTATATATATATACTCCCTCCGTCCCTCTGAGATGTATACGTTCACTGTTTGCACGCATTTCGAGACTCTTATAAAGGATAGTTCTATAACTCTTTCTCTAAATTTTTTTTTTCTGAATAAAAGTTTAACGTCTAAACTTTTTTTCAGAATTTTTTTTATTTTTTTTAAAATTATGGAACTATGCTTAAAATGAGTCTTAAAAAACATGCCAAAAAGTAATGTATAGAATTAAGGGGACAGAGTGAGTACAATACATTTATAATCTGCGGAGGACAACCAAATAAACCTATGTATCCGTGTCCTACATGGACATAATGGAGACCTGGTATTGGCTGTCTTTTTCCATTTGTCACCCTCGTTGCTTGCTACTTCCTCCGTCCCAATATACACGTCCCTTTTACAAAAAATATATATATATTAAGAAAATGATTGGTTGGATATCATTTTTATCTAAATACTCTCATTTAATGCATTAAAAAGTGAGAATATGATATGGTTTTAGAAAATCTAATCTTGAAAAGTGAGAATATAATATAATAATAGAAAGTCAAATCTCGGGAAATAACAAATATAAAAATACTTCCTCCGTCCCACAATACTAGTCTCTTTTGAAAGAAATTTTTTTCCCATAATACATGTCCGCTTTTCCTTTCCAATACAAATATAATGACATTATTCCAAAATTAGCCTTCTTGAAAGTTGTATAATATTTAATGAGGGTTGAGTAAGAGTCTACATTCATTCATTTATAAGAGGTATAAGTGGAAAAATATTATCAAATTAATGATTTCTTAATATGCGTAATTTTTCCAAAAGAGACTTGTATTGTGGGACGGAGGGAGTAATTTTCAAAAACTATCCTTAAATTTGTATTGAAATAAGAGAGGGACAAGTAAATTTAGGACAAGTTTTTTTGTCAAGAGGGACATGTATATTGGGACAGAGGGAGTATCTTTTTCCAACAATTCCAGGTGTCCATCACTATGCCACTCACCTTCCACGTGTCTTGCCCCTTCTTACCATAGGTATTTACAATATTGCCACTCAACAACAGTCAACACCTCTCTCGAAATTTCCTCCAGATTGTAGCATATATATAATAACTAATAAGTACATATCAATATGGGCCGGTAAATTTATATCTCATACTTGCAAAAGAAAACCCTAGTATAGGCTAGAGGAGGCAGTGGAGGCTAGAGCCTGGAGGGGTATGAAGTGAATCACATATATATAGATATATATTAAGCACAAAAAGAAAAATAAGATTCATGTTCTTATTCCGTACCATGGCTGTGTCCAAAATCATTCTTTAGCTTTGTCTTATATATCTAATCCAAACAGGCTTTATTTTCCCCAGACTCTAGAGGTTCTTCAGAATTAAAGGTACATACACTACTAATTTCTCCTTGTATTTTGTTATTGTTTCAATCTTGTTATTGGTTTTTGTATCTGGATATATACAACTCGAGATATATGTGTTAATTATCAAACCAGAATTCTGATAGCTTTTTCAGATAAAAGATACACCAGTAACTAATTATAATCTTGATATCTTATGATTGTTTTTGTATCTGGAATATCTTATTATTGTTTCTGTGTTAATCTGAACAGATAAAAACAAGATGGCGGGGAAAGGGAAGAAGGAGCAGATTCCAAAAGGGTGTTTGGCAGTGAAAGTAGGGAAGACAGGACAAGAACAAGAGAGATTTGTGGTGCCATTAGTGTACTTCAACCACCCGCTGTTCATGCAATTGTTGAAGACAGCTGAGGAAGAGTATGGATTTAATCATAATGGCCCTATCACTATTCCTTGCCATGTTCAGCAGTTTCGAAACGTTCAGGGGATTATCGACCGGGAGCTCCACCACCACCACCACCATCATGTTGTTGGCTGTTTTAGGGTAGGAAAAATTTAGTCATTAAATCAGATTTGGTTACAGGATTCTCATTTTACTTTAGTTTGTTGTTTCTGTTTTATTGCTTTTAGTTTTGGATGTGAAACAGTTGTGGTAGAATGTTTCCTTCCTGATAGATGATGAAAAACATAGGATGTAATGAATATTTTCTGGATGGAATTAATGAGATAATATCATATTCTATGGTGCATAATATATTTTTTGTTACATTTTTGTTTTCTTCTAGGAATAATAATATTCATGGTAAAAGTAGTGGGATATTGATACGTTATTTCTTTTACCTTTTAAACTCTTTTTTTAATATATAAAAAAGGTGTATTCACTTTTCTTATATATAAACTAAACTGTATATTCTAAAAATAATAATTTATATATTTTAAAAATTAGAATATACAAATACGAATATGTTCTAATAAATTTCGGGTAAGCGAGAATCGAATTAGAATCTCTCGAACTACAAAAAATTAGTCCTTACCATTTGAATTATCTCACACTAAGGGGTATTCATTAATTTTATTAATTTGAAGCCAAAATTATTGTAAATGTTTATTTACTTAAATTTGTTTATTATTGAATTTTTCTCTTGAGAATAAAAATGTGTTCAATAAGTAAGTAAAATGGACTCGTTTAATTTAAAATTTGTTTAAAAATTGACTTGAACTCACTTACATAGGCTCCCATAACTTAATTCAAAATATTTTGTTTTATAAATATTTTTATATTCTAAAAATATCAAATATGTCAAATAAATTAATAAATATAAGTCATATATGATTACTAAATAGAAAATACTTGAAAATGTATCATATTTATAATACCATAATAGTGTAAATACAAAAATTGAAAACAAAAATGCAGACTCACAAATATGCGGTTTTTCATATATCATATAATTAATTAGGATTGAATAAATTTAATTAAAAATTTACTTGTTTAAATTAAAAAATAAAGTACAATTTGTGTACATCTAATTTAGATGTCAGACCACTTACGAGAGTGTATTTAAAATATTATCACTTGCTATACTCTTAAAAAATTGAATATCAATGCAAAAATCTTGATTTCGTTTTGTGATTTCGTTAAAATCTATACTATATTATAATAGATTAAACATTGAAAGTTTGGTCAGTATCCATTTTTTGGTACACGCTGATTTTGCATAATTACCCTCGATTACTTATATATTTTTTAAAAAGTAATTTCATAAAAAGTTTTTTATATACACTATATAAAAATATCACAGGCAATTACCTTTTTCAATCAAAACATGTTACCTTTTCTATCAATTAAAATACCTCTATTTTCAGAAATATCACGGGCAATCAAAACATGTTACCTTCTCTATCTTTCTCAAATAAGACACCTCATTTTTACCTTTTTTATTTTTTCTAACCAAGTTCCACGTAACTTCCAAAAATAACATGGATAATTCTATATAATTAAATAAAATAATAATATTATAATTATTAATAAACTACAAATTACCTTTTTAAACTAAAATACACTATCGAATTAATTAAAATTAGATATAATATTATATATAATTAAAAAAAGTCTATAGATCGTACGGGTTTTAAGTTAGTACATCTAATGCATAAGTCTATAATAAAACGGTCTTTTAACTATCATCTTTTTCCAAATTCAAGTCCTTGATAAATATTAATATGCTAACTTATCACTAACTAATCAACTTCTGTACATAATTAATTTTTATTAATTGAATTAAAATCTTCTAGCATATGTACCAAATTCAATTTATGATATGTATAAATTATGATTTCAAAAATAAGTTACAGAATCTTCTTTATATATTATAAGAGAACAACTCTATCATTTCTGAGCAAATTAATTCAGTGCAAAAAGACTACAGTGTCTTGTAAGAGAGCATTCTCTCCTTATTGGTGTATTTATTTCCCCTAAATTAGACAATACTATCCTTCCGAGCCTAGCGTCTTTCTAAATCCAGTTACTTACTGGTGCTAGATTACATTTACTCCTTGTCTCCTCATTTCTTTGTCCCCTCCACGGCTTGTGTCAACCCCTCCATTTTCTTTCAGTTATCAAAATGAATTTAGGCGCGGTAATAATTGACTATTTAGACATCCAAGTATAAAAATAAATTCTGATAAACTTGCTAACGGCCCTTCCTAGCCATATTCATTTGAACTAGAGTGTATAATTGGTGTTAGCCCCATGATAACAAATACCAAACAGCTAAAGCAATTCTGGCATTGATACCATCGTCTACTTTGTTTTTCTTAGTCATTGATTTATTTCTATCTCTTGTCATCTCTAATTTATATCATGCATCGTATATACTCTCTCCGGCTAATAAGTGTTATGATTTATGCTTGAGTTGTGATGAGAAATTATTTATTTCTTTCATTTTAATTAGCTAGTGTAACACCTCTTGGTGTTTGTATGGTTTTTCTATAGATTAAACTAAGCAACGAGAATCAATTTGCTGAAATCAAAGAAAACTTTATTCATAAGAAAAGAAATAAACAAGTTTTGAAATAAAACATTCCACACCCACTGCAATGTTCCTCTCTCTTTTATCTAGTCTCTTCTCCTTACTAGACACATGTCAGTGCGGTATTGGTCTCTCACTAACAAAATGATAAGCACGTAATCCCAAATAGATGTTGGTCTTCATTAATTAAACTACACCGTTTAATACAGAATGGTACAAATTATTAAATAAAAAATAAATAACTAAAATGACCCTGCACGACACCATTTCTTTAAATAGCAAAAATTATATCAGCTCTTCGACCCATACTTGTTACGATCCATCTCTCTTAAAATTAATCCTTGTCCTCAAGGATTGAAGTCATAAAACTGCTCCCGTATCATCTTTGCATCCTCCCAGCTTGCGTCTTCGGGTACTGAATGATACCATTGGACAAGCCACTATATCAGTGTAGAGTTTTTTTTCTTAACCATTCTGATTTGCAGGATCTTTACTGGGTACATAAGTAATTGCGCTTCTAAACCTATCTTTGAAAGCTAAGTAGTAATCTAGTGTTTAGATTCCACTTTCTTCTTAAGTAAACTAGCATGAAAAACTGGGTGGAACAAGCTTCCTGCTGGTAACTTCAATTTAAAAGCAATTGCACCAATCTTCTCCGTAATTTTATAAGGATTGTAGTACTTATGTGCCAACTTGAGGTATCATCTCACAGCAACAGAAAGCTACATATATGGCTGTAACTACAAGTAGACTTAATCCCCCACAATATAAGAAACTTCCTTTCTTTTTAAATCTGCAATCTTCTTATTTTTGTTCTGAGCCTTTTGGATGGCTTCCTTGAGCACTTGGTTCATAACCTCTCTCCTGAGCTAGAAAATCAAGAATAGAGTCCATCAAAGATCAATGATGAGTAGGAATGCATAGTTGTCTTGGTTTGTACCTGTACAAGTTCTCAAAAAGAGTCATGTTTATAGAACTATTATATGTCAAATTATACCACCATTCAGTAAGTGAAAGCCACTTGCTCCACTATTTTGGTCTAGAGCTGGCCATGGCCCTCAGATATTGTTCAAGGCACATGTTCAGTCTCTCTCTTTGACCATCCGTCCGTGGATGGTAGGAGGTGCTGAGGTGTATTTTTGTGCTCACGGATGTAAACCATGTAGCTTGTAAATATGGTCTAAGAACAGTTGTGCTACAGTTGTTACACTGCAAGGATGGGACAGTGGAAGGAAATGGCCCACCTTGGTCATTCTATCTATAGCCACCAGTATACTATCTTATCCCCTGACTTTGACAGTCCCTCTATAAAGTCCATCAATATGTCCAACATGTGTAGGTATAAGTAGTGGTTGGAGTAGACCCCTAGGAAAAGAATTTCCAGACTTAATCTTCTGGCAGTCATCACAAGCTTGCACATAGTTTATAATAACTTGCTTCATATGTGGCCAATAAAAAAATTGAGAGACTCTTTTAATAGTAAAATCTTGACCATGATGCCCACCAACTGCACTATCATGCAATTCCCATAGTACATTCTTTCTTACAGAACCTCATGTGGCAATGTATAGTCTTCATGTGTGCTCAGTGAGGCCATTACTGAATTTGTAGTCCTGCACTTGAGGCTGCTGCAGTGCAATAGTTGTCATTAACTCTTGAGCATTGGTATCTGAATCATAGCTCTTAAGAATACCAATTAACTATCTATCTTTATGTGCTGCCACTTCTTGAATATGTCCAAATTTTTCCCCTTCATACATCCTTGATAACGCATCTGCTGCCACATTACCTTTTCCTTTTTTATAGAAAATCTTACAATCAAAACACATCAATCTGGTCAACCATTTTTGTTGCAACATAGTAGAAATCCTCTATTTCAACAAATACTTTAGACTTTGGTGATCATTTTTAGTGAGGAAATGGTTTCCTTGGAGGTAGCTAGAAGTTCCTCTTCATAATTTGACATCCATTGATGCTTTGGAGCTAAGATTTTATTGTAGTAAGCTATAGGTTTACTTAGTTGCATTAACACTGCTCCCACCCAGCAAAACAAGCACCGGTCTCTAATGTAAAAGGCACCTTGTAATCAAGTAAAGCAAGTACTAAAGAAGGGGTCATAGCTCATTTCAACTTGAAAAATGCCTCATTAGCTTCAACTGTCCACTCAAAGGCTCCCTTTTTAAATAAATCAGTCAAAGGCTTGCTCATTATACTGTAGTTCTTCATAAACCTTCTATAGTACCCTGTAATACCTAAAAAGTCCCTTAATTACTTCAAGGTCCTGGGTGCAGGCCAATTTTGCATTGCTTGTATTTTGGTAGGGTCAGTTGATTCCCTTCCCTGTTATGACATGACCTAAATACTCCACCTTATTTTGTCCAAACAAGCACTTACTAGCTTTAACATATAGCTGGTGTGCCCTCAGTTTCAACAACTCACAATGTAGATGCTCTACATGCTCCTAAATGAGCTGATGTTATACACCAAAACGTCATCAAAAAATACCAGAATTGTCTTTCGAAGTTGCTCAAGAAAAATGTCATTCATGAGATTCTGGAAGCTGGCTGGAGCATTGGTAAGCCCAAAGGGTATTACCTTGCATTCATAGAAGCCTTGATATGTTCAAAAGGCTGTTTTGAATAATCTTATGGTGTCACCCTACTCTGATGATACCCAGCCCTTAAATCAATTTGGTGAACCACTTTTCCCCTTGTAACTCATCAAACATCTCATCATTAAGGGGTATGGGGTATTCATTTTTTATTGTGAATATCATTTAACTTTCTATAATCCACACGGATCCTTCATGTCCCATCCTTCTTTTTGACCAAAATAATGGGTAAAGCAAAAGGGCTTGTACACTTTTGAATTATTCCAGATTGTAACATCTCTCTAATATGCTTCTCTATCTCAGCCTTTTGAATGTAAGACACCTTATATCCCTTTTGATTCACTGGTTGACTCCCTGGAAGAAGGGATCTTATGATCATGTTCTCTTTTTAGTGAAAGACCTTGTGGCTCTTGAAACACATCTTCGAATTCTTGTCGCAAGGTTTCTAATATATGTGGGGTTGGGGTACTGTCTTAATTAACACTAAAGAGGTACTGAGCATGCAAACACACTCATTGGAAATATTATTTCTATTTTTAAGTATTTTCCCATATGCTTGCTACTAATAGTTTACAAACTGCCCTCCCGTGATGCACCTTGTACTGTAACTGGCTTCCCACCTTTGTGGATAGATATATTCATCTTATGGTAATCCAAGGTAATTGGATTAAGATAAATGAGCCAGTCTACTTCCAATATGAGGTCTGATCCCCCAAGTGAGAAAGGCATTATATCAGTAACAAATTCCTGGTTCTGCACTTCATAACATAGTCGCTTGCACATGGTGTCAACCATCATGCTTGTGCCATTAGCTACAGTTACCAATAATAGTGAAACCACTTCAGCTTCCAATTTTAGTTGTTAGACTAGGTTGGTATATACAAAACTATGTGTAGACCCACCATCAATCACAATTTGCACCTTTATTCCCTTCATGAGTCCTTGTAATCTGATGGTACTAGTTGATTTGCTTCCAGCCAAGGCATTGATTGATATCTCTCCAGGGTAATCTTCTGGCTGCAACACATTTTCTCAAAAATCATCCTCATCACTAGAAGCTATATGTTCTCAATCACCTACTTCCTCCCCCAAGAGTTTATAAATCTTAGATTTACAATCCTTGTCAGGGTGAAAGGGCTCATCACAATGGAAATATTGTCCTTTTTCCTTTCTCTCCATGATTTCCTTACTGCTCAATGTAAACATAGGCCTTCTGTCCCCATGGTACTGCACTTTTCAGTTAGTGGACTGTGGTTTGATTCACTAGTTGTTTGAGAAGGAGATTTAACTGCAGAATTCCTCATTGTTGTATAATTTGGCCTTGAAACCCCAACTTCCTCCTGCTTTACCAGAAATACAACATCATATAATGTCTGAGGCCTGAACATCCTCACTGCACTTTTAATAGAGTCTTTTAATCCACTCATGAAACTGGATAAAAGGTACTCCTCATTAAACCCTTTATTTATATGCATTACCATAGCTCTAAGTTCCTCAAACTAATCTTCATATTCAGATACACTAGAAATTTGTTTGAGCTTATTAAATTGATCATGAACATCTTCGTGCTCTGGGTTTTCAAACCTTAGAATAACATCATGAAAAGTCCTCCAATGTACATTTCCCTTACTATTCTGGTAGCATATAAACCAGGTGTTTGCCTTTCCCTCAAAGTGCATAACAGCTAATTTAACCTTCATTTCTTCTTCTATATTAACAATATCGAAGTATTGTTCTACCTTAAATACCCGACCTTTGGGGTCATTTCCATTAAACTTTGGAACTCGATTTTGGGTGGGGGTTAAACATTGGGGTGCAAGTGGAGTGAGAGAATGGGGGGTGTTGTTGGGTGTTGAAATAAGAATGTATTGAGAAATAGTGTATGTGCTAGAAAGAGGGGCAACATATATGGATTAAATGGAACCAAAATAGGTTGACTACTGAAAGGTGGATTAATAGTAGTGTTAAATGGGATAGTCATCTATATTGAAGACTGAGTAGAAGTGAGAGGGTGTACAATAGTGCTAGTACTGTAATTTGGTTGAGCAAAACATGGGTTACCATTAAAACCAAGTGGCATGTGAGTGGAATGAACAGGAGTGTGCATACTACGAGATGAATTAACACCACTAACAATAGTCATATGAGGATGGGGAGTACCTATTAGAGTGGCCACTCTGTGTGCAGGATTAAGAACTCCCCCAAGATCGTATGTACTCTCAAAACGCAGATATGGCATAGTGTTAGAGCTCTCAGCCGTATTAGTCTTTTAACCTAAATCTTTCATATATACCTTGTAAGTGTATACCCTCCACCATAACTAATATTAGAGCCAAGGAACGTGCGCTCTGATACCAATTGTAACACCTCTTGGGTGTTTGTATAATTTGCTACTGATTAAACTAAGCAACGAGAATCAATTTATAGAAATAAAAGAAAACTTCATTCTTAAGAAAAGAAATAAACAAGTTTTGACATAAAACATTCCATACCCACTGAATTGTTCCCCCCCCCCCTCTCTCTCTTATCTAGTCTCCTCTCATTACTAGACACGTGTCAGTGCGGTATTGGTCTCTCACTAGAAAAATGGTAAGCACGTGATCCCAAATAGATATTGGTCTCCAACTTAAACTACACCATTTAATACATAACGTTACATATTATTAAATAAAAAGCAAATAACTAAAATGGCCCTAGCCGGCACCGTTTCTTTAAATTAGCAAAAATTATATCAGCTCCTCGACCCCTACTTGTTATAGCTAGGTCCCGGTGATTACCGTGTTTTGCTAGTATACACTTCCAGCATCTCCAGTTTTTTTAGTTTCAAATATAGGATGTTGTGGATGATGCACTCTCAAATAGGGAATTCTATGATTCGAAAAGCTCCGCTGCTCAAATGATTTGTTTTGTCAAGAAGGTACAGACTTCATTGGACTCGGTGTTATTCATCTGCTTACCTGGTTCTATGTTAATTAATCATAGATACATGGCAGGCTTTGGTAAATGTTGGCATTGATCATAGACACATGGCAGGTCGAGGTTCAACTGAAGTAGATGTTAGGCCCGCTTATGATACAAATAGCGTTGTTAAGAGAGTACAATTCTTTTTCGAAAATTTCATTTCCTCATATTTTTTTAGTAATCAAATGCCTTTTTTGGACGCCTTTTTGGACAATGTGTTATTCTCTATGCAAATATGTTGATGCTTACATGTTCGTAGCTGCCTTATTGTGCCGGTGTGTAGGGCTGCAAATGAACAAAGCCGTTCGTGAACAAAACTCGGACTCGGCTCGTTTAAGTCAACTCGGTTCAGCTCATTTTCTTAAACGAGCCGATCTTGAACATGAAAATGAGCTTGGATGAGTAAATGTTTGGTCGAAAACACGCAAGCGCACGTGATCAACTTGAAGTATACGATTAAGTAGAGTTCGTTCCCACAGAGATCAGTTTTTAGTAAATTATGCACTTATACAACAATGTATGGTTTTTATCCACTGCTAAGACAAGTAACAAATTGATGGGA
>PHNY01276067.1:18736-29052 GCA_003724115.2 Anethum foeniculum | reverse complement strand
CAGAATCACTAAAATTGAAGCATAAGAATCCGCTGAAATTAGAACAAGATTGAGAGTGTAACGAAAATATCCGTACCTTGAAAACTTAGCAATCGAGAATGCTAACCAACAAATTCAGAATACTCTATCATAAGAACCCTAATTCCTTAAACTTCAAATCATAATATCTGATATGATTTTGCTCCTTAACTTTTTCTCCATCTCTTCTCTCTTCTCTCTCTCCATCTCTTTCTCTCTTCTCCTCCCTCTCATAAAAAATAACGCCTTTTTTTTTGCAAACCCTAACTTTTTTATTTTAAAAAAAAACCTTTCTCTTATTCTTTTTCTTTTTCCCTTATTCTCTTAAAATCCTCATTTTTTTTAAAACTAATACTCTTGTTTTTTTTTTTTGAAAAAGGATTAAACTAATACTCTCAAAACAATATCCTGATTATTAAAATAAACTGAAACTAATTTTAATCATAACTCACTAATATTATTAAGTGATTGAAATTAAATAATCTAACTTAAAATAATTATAAAAATATCGGGATGTTACAAGAATACTGGTGGCGGATGATAAAGTCTGATGCATTTATGAAGTTGGCTTCTGTATTATGCAGTATTTCTTGGGTGGAATCAGAATTCTGTGTTGAATTCCAGAAGAGAAGTCCGTTCCTTCTTGCCTTGTGAACCATAAGCATAGCAGATGATCTCTCGGACAGCTCCATTAAGTGCATGACGTAAACATGAAGTCCTTCCTTCTTCCCTATCCCACGTGAAGCGTCAATGAGGTTGATCAACGAGGGGATGTCTCTAGAACTATGAAAGCACACCAATATCCGGAGTTGAGAGCTAGTGTCATTTCTCTGAACTGTTCTATGCTTGGAAGCACACCAATGGCTCCCTACAGGAACCATTCTGCAACCAATGCACAGCTGTTTTGTTATTGCGATTAAAAAAAAAAACTAGTAATTGACCAGTAATGCCATTGAAAGAGATCGTACCTTTTAACCCTCAAAGTATGGGACCTTTGACTCTTAATCATATGAAAAGACTATTTTGCCCATCCGATATATACCGTTATGTTGACTATATCGGTTTAAGGGTCGAAGGGTATGAAAATACATACTTTGGGGGCCAATGGGTAAGACTCAGTACTTTTGGGGTTCCTTCAAACACGCGATATTACTTTAAGGGCCAAAAGGTCAATAAGCCAAACTAAAATTATAGTAAATTTTAGACTTTCGCTTTGTCTGATTTTTCAATTTCGATATTTTGATGACTTCTTTCGCATAGCCTTATCTTCAGTAGGAGACTCTTAAGTGTAAAAAATAAACTACAATTAAACCGGAATCTTACAAATCCTAACATTCCGAATTATCTTTCTATCATATTTATACCAAACAAGCTTTTTATGTACAGAAGTTCTTGAATGATCTTTATCAATGTTCAAGGATTAAATGCTCCATTAAGAGGAAGTCCAATGCATAGCTATAATTGGTTTTATAATTAGAGAAATGCTAGAGTCCCCGAAATGGTTCCCAAAACCGTTCCCGAATTCTGAGTTATCAGTATGTGATTGGTTGATTTCTCATAAATGATATGGACCCATCGTGCATTCATATGAGCCCCACGAATAAAAACACGCCACGTGTCATTCGGGACTACTTTTGGGAACGATTTCGGGGTACGTAGCACTGCTCTTATAATTATAATATTGGACTAACTTTGTAAAATCATGACTCGAATGCATAACTATAGTTGTTTCTATAAATGCATAAATGGATAGTTGGTCCTATATTTAGGACTAAATATAGTTATAGCTATCCTTACCACATCATTAAATAACTATAAATTAAATGAATGTTGGTTTGTTTTAAATGAAATTTAAGAGAGAGAGATAAAATTTAAGTAAATTTGGAAATGTTTGGTTGCAAAATAGAACTAATATTGGAGTTGAATTTCTATATTAGCACAAAAATGCACTTTTTGTCTCAAATTATAATAATGACTGTAGTCATTTTAGCTTTAGCAGTGGACTTGCTCTAAGGAGGTAGCGGTATGCTTTAAGAGCAAGTCCAAAAATGTCCTACTACAAGCCTTAAAAATATAATAAAATGTAGTGTCCTAGTGATTTAAGACAAAACTATTATATATCAATTCCAACAATATGTCTTATAATTGTGCCTTATTATTAAAATAATATTATATTTGAATTATTATTGGAGGGAAGGGAAATGATGAGAGAGAAATGATGGGTAAAAAAGGAGGGAACTAATTTTTTATTAATAGAAATGAAATAAGGCATGCCTATTCATGCCTTAAAAATGAGGCATTTGATAAATGTCCTACTGTTTTAAGGTACTGCTAGGACACTGTTGGAGCACATATTCATACAAAATGCTTTAAATTCTAGTTCAGGACATGTATTTAGGGCCCTCTTGGACTTGCGAGGTTGCGGTACTTCATCGTGTCGCAGTTAGAGTCATCACTGTGAATCCTCAATTCATGATCTACATCAATCATGTCTTTTTTGTACAACTCTCTTTCCTTTTTTATCATTATTTTCCTCAGTTACTCCCTTCTCCATATCCATTTATTAGTTAAACAGGTACTTCGATCACAGGGTACCTATTCGGCGAAAAAAATACTTAAACATCATATGTTTAAACTACTCTTTGATGTTACATTAAGAGATAACTAATATATTATGCTCTATACTTGTATGGATATCAAGTTATAGAAGGAAAAAGAGATAACTACTATATTATGATCTATACTTGTATGGATACTAAGTCATAGAAGGAAAAACATAGGCAAGAGGAGTTTGCATTCTATAACTCAGACTCCACAAAACTCTTTTTAGTATTAATATTCATCTTTAGATGGAATTCATCCTGCTCTGCTTCTCCCTCTTCTCGTGGTAATATCAAAAATATAAGATGTCCATTTACATTAAAAGGCGATAATCAGACGTAATATTTCATTCTTCATCCATAAGCTGCCGTTCCTCGATAATCGTACCATCCTATACTTGCTTCCAGAAAAGCTCTTATATTATGCTGAGAGTATCAATCATGATAATCTTTTGATTAGGATTGTTGATCTTGGTCTTTAAAGAAATTTTTTTTTCTCTTCCTTTTCCTTCTATATGAGACTGGGATTTATATCTACAGAATGACAATTATTATCCTACACTTGAGATGCTTAATCAGGCTGTTGCAGTGTTAAAATGTCCTCTCCTGTGATTTCTGCCTGATACATCAATATTACTTCATTAAATTCTTCTTCTTCTTATTATTATTTAATTTAGTATTAGGATTTTTTTTACTTATGCTTATACAGTGGTTGGGCCTATATCTTTATAGGAATAGAGAACAATTGCAGGATTAGCAAGGTGGCTTGGGTCTCAACCCCTTCGCTTTATAGAAGTGACACATTCACTAATTTGTCTGAAATTCACGATGCAATGGTTATGAACTTCAACTACCATGAAGGTACTTCTTCTGTTTATGTAAAGGGTCTATTAAATTTAGAGAAGGCTATTCTTATGCTCCAGAAGATTTGGATCATCTTTGGAAATGCAAACCTATAAGCGGTGCAACCTCCTCCATCCAAGCTCATACCATCTTTCAATTCATTGTGATTAAAAAAACTTGGCCCTGTCTGTTACAACTTCAGCATTTTATTTCATTTCAGGGCATTATCAAAATTCTGCTCTTTCTTGCTAACTTATCGGTTTTCTCTCTTCAAAATATTAGGTGAAATTGCAGGAATTCTTTTTGTCACAAGATTCTTTTTAGGGAGACCACTTTTGCTTCTTTTTTAGTTATTAAGCTAGAAGAAGGTATCCATCAAAGTATGACACCATTCAGGATTTTCTACAAGCCCAAACCAACATGATGCCTATAAGGCATGCTTACTCAGATATTAAGAAGATAACCATTAACTTCAGAGGTAAACTGGGTGAAGGAGGTTTCAGCACTGTATACAAAGGAAAGCTTCGTAGCAGTGTTTTGTAGCAGTCAAGATATTGGGCAAGTCTAAGGCTACAGGGTAAGAATTCATCAATGAAGTTGCTACAAGTGGAAGGATTCATCATCTTAATGTGGTACAACTCGTTGGATTTTGTTTCAAAGGTCCAAGACGTGCTCTGATTTACGATTTCATGCCTAATTGAAATTTGAGAAATACATTTTCCTTAGAGAAGGAACAGAAGAAAACTCGTTTACTTAAATGGGAAAAAAATGTATGAAATTTCCTACAAGGTGGCAAGTGGGATCGACTACTTACATCGTGGCTGTGACATGCAATTTTTGCATATTGATCAAGTCTCACAATATTCTACTTGATAAGAATTTCACTCCAGTCATATCTGATTTCGTGCTTGCAAAATTATAGTACGCCACTGATGATAACATTGTAACTCTCACTGCAGCAAGAGGAACAAATGGTGATGGAACTGTAACTCTCACATAAACAAGCACCACCTCAACAGATATAATAATTTTAAGGTTCTCAGTTTCTTATTTGATAGAGATTCACACCCTGCTTTTAGTTCCCAGTTACTTATCTATACGTGTGTGACAACATTTGTGTTTAGTGTAAACTATTGTAGCTGCAACAAAGATATAATCGCAAAATAACCTGTTACATGATCCAAGCACTATCTGACCAATTACAATTTATCAGGTTCGAATTAGTCCTCAAATCTTGGCTGAAGTCATCCAATTTTGAGTCTTAGTCAAATGCAGTGTACGGTATACTACAATAATTTAAAATGCGGAGCGGAGTTCATATGCGTTAAAATTTAGTTGAATCAAACTTTGAGATTAAAAGTAATGGCTCAAGTCCTTGACTTCTTAGTCGAACTGAATTCTGGCACGAAAAGTGTTGGCTTCATTACACTACAGGTTTGAGTAATGTTATGTAAGAGTAAGATGGGAAGTACACCTTTTGTACTTGTTTCTACTGATATGTTACAAACATGCAGCAGAAATAGGCTGGAAACATATACGCGAGAGGTGAGAGGATAGAATGGATAACTTGACAAGTAATAGGACAGAATCGGTAAAAGTAAGCAAAACGAAAAATAAAAGAATTGATAGTCACTGGAATCTGATAATTCATTCAGCTTCTTTTACGAGTTATGCCTGCTACACTATGTGTTTCATTTACGGACTTGTTTAGTGCAGGAAGAGTTTATGCACTAGCTTGTTAGTGCAGTGAATCATTTGGAATCACCATGCCATATAACATTGCCTACAAAATTTGATCAACAAACAGATACAACTCTCTATCTTGATATAACATATATATTAAGGAAAATAATCATTTTAGTTAAACAAAGGCCCGTAGAACTAAGTAATTGACAAATGACAGTAATATCTGAATTATTACTCATTTTCCTCGAACAATGACAAAAGTTTGATGGTTAGCAACCTACAGTGAACAGTTCGACGGAAAAAGGTTGCACAGTTAGTAATCTAAGAAAAAGGTTGCGCAGGGACACCAAAAGACTTAAACATACAACTACAAGAAATGAAATTTGCTACCCAAAAAAATTAAATATAAAATAATCCTGGAAAATTAAAAGAAAATCTACCCTGTTATCCTACTTGTCCATCTTTGTTTTGTGAGAAATCTTATAGCCTCAAACTGAATCCTCTGGAGAAAAAAGAATCCCTATAAGAGATAAGGTCAATAACTGGCAAAAATTATTGTAGAGAACATTTGCCCGAGAATGGATTATCCATTAAGCCAATCAGACAAACAATCTCAACATAGTAAGTCCTAAACATTTGCCATGTGATTAGTAAGTCCTAAACATTGATTACAAACAATGTACAACCTTCACTGAATTCAGCGGGTGATGAATACTTATTCTATTTAGTACTGATATGATACCTGTTGGTTTCAACAACATAATCATGCACAAAAATGCAAAATTTGTATGGTTTGAGTTCAACAATGCACAAAGTAGCCAATCACCTAGAAACAAGCTTGAGGTTTTCTAAATGTCTGATACAAAAACAGAGGTCTTCTCGTGAAGAACTCAAATCAACGATTTTTCTGCGGATTTACTTGTCGGTGATTAGATCTTGTACCCATATCCGATCACTAGTTGTATACTTTTAACCCATATACTAATTTTGATTTTGGTGGAGCCAAATTAATGTAAACGACAAGTATAAAGATAGCAATGTCTGTATGATTTTGCAGGGCTTGGTTTCTTCTTGTTCATGTCTATTGCTTGTTTGATTTCTTTTTGTTTCATTCACACCATTGTCTTCAATATATATTTTACATTTTATGGTGAAATACATAATACTTTTTGTTTTATAATTTATTTTCTTTACATGCGATACTTTAACTTATACAAATTGACAGATTACGTGATTGTAAAATAAACATGGGCAAATAATGATGCTCGACTTCAAGAAGCCATGATCCTCAACTACAAAAGGCGCCATGATCCTCCACTATAATAACACTACTGACAGCATATCAGGCCCTCACTATTGTTATACTTCAAATACACCATGACATGATCCTCCACCAGAACACAAATGAGTGCCTATCGTGTTCTAAGAAGAGGGGTACGATGTTCCAAACGCTTCCCTACCTTCGCAAAAATTAACAAACGATTAGGTTATTTGTCCAAGGTAAAAAGCGAACTGCCCCTGTAAAATTTGTTTATGCAGCTAAATTAATGTACCGGCCACAATAACAGGTGCAGAATGCAATCACTTATAATTGAACTTGACAAAGGCATTTAACTCCCTTCATATCATACATGTCACATATATGCAATTTATATGTGGACTTCTTTTAGTGCTCATAGTGTTTATCCACTACCTTGTTAGTGCACTGAACTATGTGGCATTAGCTGCTGTAGAACTTTGCCCAAGTAGAGCAACACATAAACAACCAAAAAACAGACGCAACTCTCTATCCCACATTCTACATATATATAGAAGACAGTAATCAAATAAATTAAACAGCCAATAAAGTCGTAAAAGACAATAACTACGTCTGAGTCATAGAGTCATAGCATCTGTTGCATCTCGATTCTCATACAAACAGTGTACTTTTTAATACATCACTTGGCAACAGCTAAAATTAACAAACAAGAGGGTAAATGAACATAACATAAGCATCAACAAAAGCCTCTTGTTGATTCCCCTTTTCCAAACACAACCTAGAACTCCCTACTTCTCTACTCACTGGTGAAATCCTGCATCAAAATGTTCATCTTGTCAGATAACAATAACAAAAATTATGATGCAAGCTATTTAATGTTTAGCTAGTAGTAATATTAAAGTCAAGTTCATGGATTCCAACATTGAATAGTAAAGTTAGACACCTTTCAATCTAAATAAACTAGTCATGCTTTATCAGATAATGACAAACTTAAATTGATTTGCAACATATATATAAGTGAACAGCAGAAAAAATTGCCGTACATAAATCAAAGACTCAAACTTGCAACAGAAATCATGCACATAACTGCTATATTTAGCACTGTTACTACCTAGTTATCCTGCTGGTCCGTCTTTTCATTGTCCAAGTATCTCATAGCCTCAGAGTGAATCCTTTGGACAGAAATTCATCCCTAAAAAAATAAATATCTCGTAACCTCAATCAAGCAAATAATTTAAACTCATAAATAAGAACGAGAATGAGAAAAGAGCATGTTTGATTAGCAAGATATAGACACAAAGTGCTTTCGCCTTAATAGTATATTGGGACCAGTACTTAATGACAAAGGTTCAACAACAGAGAAAAATGAGATAAAATTAGGTTCATTAATATGCATTCCCTACATTACCCAATTTCTATATGCCACAGCCTACATATAGCCTCTCAAAAACAGTAAAAAATTAAAAAAACCAGACGCTAATGTCTGGAGTAACAGTGTACTCTTTTTGCTTCAGCTTCCGAGTAAGTAAGCCATTATTGCATCCAAGAATTTGGTGTTGGGGCAAGTTTAGCTAAGATTAGACCTTTCTCAAGTACCCACAAAGACAGAGAAGTTAACATTTTAAGTAAACTAAAGAGAGCGCTACTCTGACAAAGGTAAGCAACGAAAAAGATGTTGATCAGTTCCATAACTCCTTAGATACCTCAACTGAAAAAGCATATGCGGTGTACAAACATGTGATCTGTGTGCCATTACAGTAAAGATATTCATATAAATTATTATGGCAGAACCAAACTGCGTAATTGAATTTTCCCCTTTCATCTGTACAAATTTAAAGGTTTGAAGTAACAAAAGAATTAAAAGAGGTGGAGTAAATTGTCTGATGCTTGATGACATGACCAGTAATCTCACCTCAAATATATAACAAACTAAATGACCCTCTACAAAGAATTACGAAACATGACAATCTATGCAAGAAACTACATATATCTAAAGTAACTGTAAGGCAATGAAACCCACAAATAGCAGTAACTGCACATTTTTTACCTTCTCTTAGTTTGATTCTTGTCTTGCTTGTCTTTTGATGGCTTATGTTCTAGAGGCTTATGCTGCAGTGGCTTATCCATTGTGAGCTTTAAGAGACTCTCAGTGTATACAAATGAATTACACTCAACCGGAATCCCACGCATCCTAATCTTCCTGACTTTATTCTTGTCAAGGTCATACCACACAAGCTTTTCTCTATCGACCTCTAGAAGTACATCATTGCGACTCTTGGACAAAGCAATAGGGTGAATAGATGTAAAAGATCCAAGTGTCTTGCGTTGCTTCACAGAAAGTGCTTTGTTCCAGGTATTCTTATCCCCGTAAATCTTCATTATCCACACATCCAAATGAGAAGGGTAGTTATCTGTAATACAAAGGCATCCTCCAACATCAAGCAAACACCTGATATTAATTTCAGCACGGGCAGGAAGTGGCTTAATAGGAGGAAAAGGGACTTCCTTGAACTGCTGAAGTTCAAGATCGAAACCAACAATGAGGTCCTTGCAATTGGTCGTCCTAATTGCCGTCCAATGCAGAGATCCACTTGCAAAGACGCCTCTGTTTGAAGTGAAACAAATGTCAGGAACATTTTGAATCTGTGTCCATGCATTCGTTTTGAGGCTGTACACAATGGTCATTATGCCACGAAACCTAGAATAACACTCTGCAATCTTGACCACCTTGTAATCATCATTGACCTCATCATATCCAAATCCACACATGTAACTCTCAATCGGGGTAAAAGAAGTAGGAAACTCAGGTGGCGAATTTGCAATCTTTGTAGACTTCCTAGTAGTTGGATTGAAGAGTAAAACATCATTCATTTCATTCTTAAAAACACAAATAAGCCCATGGGAAGCACCCACAAATTGAGAATCAACGAGACGAGTCTTAATTGGATCGTTAAATTGAACAACAGAAGCAGAAGGATCATCCAGCGAATCGAAATCCGCCAAGTAAAACTTGTCACTTCCAGCATTAATAATGAGCCCACCACCAATATTGCACTCGAGGGTTTTTTTAAGATGCTTCTTGATAAATGCATTGCTATCAATCAAAGAACACCATCCTTTAGACACACATCGACACTGAAGAAGAGGCTTAACGGGTAGGCAACAGAGTATCTCATCTAATAAATCACCAGGAAGCGACATTCTCAAGAATTTCAGACTAGGGTTCAGTGAATGAAATGACTGAGAAAATGAACAGAGATCTGCAATAAAAAGGTAAATAGTGTAATACATCCATACATGCACAATACACCCAAAAGACATGAACATATCAACCAGGGTAACGAGGAATAATCTATTTATTAGCGTTAATATGCATAAAAAATATGTAAGTTTGAAACTTATACCTCATATACAAAAGCTGATGAACCATTTCTAAACTAATTAGCTAGTATTTCTGCTATAAATACGCACATACATATACATAGGCATTTATCTTCAGATGTTTCTTTACAAACTCACACACATACTGCTGTGGATCAAAAACACCATCCTTTAAACAAACATCGAAATCAAAGAAGAGGCTTAACGGGTAAGCAACAGAGTATCTCATCTACAAATTCACAAGGAAGCGACATTCAAGAGAAATGTAGCCTAGAGTCTAGTGACTGAAATGAAATCGACATTCTCGACAAATGTAGTCTAGGGTTTAGTAACTGAAATGACTTTATAAAATGGCTAGACTACAGATCAATGTGAATACATACATAATATCCCAAAATTATATAAAAAAACTATTAGAACAAACAAAACCCATCAACATATAAACTAAAAATCAGAAGGTACTGTAAATACACATCAATATATAGGGCCTGTTTGGCTAACACCAGCTTATCAACTTATCGACTTATTTC
>PHNY01276067.1:0-10280 GCA_003724115.2 Anethum foeniculum | reverse complement strand
GGGGGGATAATGTGAATGCAGAGGCCTTACCTCTCCTTCAAAAAAGAGTAGTAAGGCTCTTAATTAAGTTGGATACGTTATTTGTATGCAGGTGATTACTAAATGAACTAGTTGTGCTTTATCGAATAAAGTTTTAATGGTTCACAAACCTACAAAGTGAACACTTTAATAAAAAAAAAAAAAAAAAGTCGCCACAGAGCATCCACATTAAATTTTTAACAAAAATGTGACTGCTATTATAAACTTGGGCAACTGATTTTAGAATTAAAGGGCTCTACCTTGTTATCCTATTCATTCAGATGTTATTTGACCAAGTATCTTACAGCTTTAGTTTGAATCCCTTGGAAAGGAAATCATCCCTGCAAGAGACGCAGACAACACTTACCATTAGAACAGACAGATTCATATGAATCAATGTGGCAATACACATCACTTTGTAAATAAAAATCATAATTTCAACAAATCTAAAGTAAAAAATTAGGCTAAAAGGGATCGTCCCATTCTCCATGATATACAGGGGATACTACCTAGAAAACATAATAAACTGAATAAACCACGAAAATGAATTATGAAACATGAAAATCTAACAAGCAACTACATGTATCTAAATACTCCATACACCACACAAATGGAAGAACATTTAGTACCTTTTCTTCTGCTGTTTCTTCCCTTGCTTGTCATGGGATGGCTTCTGCAGCGGCTTATCCTCCTTATTCTCAGCAAGCTGCAAGAGACTCTCAATGTAGAGATTTGACTCAAAGTTGATTGGAGTTCCTATTCCACGAATTCTAACATTCTTGACTTTCTTCCGTTTGAGGTCATACCACACAAGTTTTGAGTTGTCCACCTCTAAAAGTACATGTTTGTGACTTTTGGAAAAAGTAACAGGTCTAACATAGCTAAAAGATCCAAGTGCGCCACTTTGCTTCAGTGAAAGTGCTTTGGACCAAAGATTTCCCGCCCCAGAGTTATTCATCAGCCACACATCTACGTGAGAACTATACTGATATAGTATACCAAGGGATTCTTCCACAGTAACCAAACTCCTGCCAAATGTCCCATTAGGAGGAAAAGGGATCTCCCTAAACTGTTCAAGCCCGAGATCAAAACTAACAATGTGTGAGAAATCCATTATACCTTTGATCGTAAGCCAATGCAAAGCTCCGTTGGCAAACAAGCCACGATCTCCTAAGAACTGAGTGTTACTAGCTGGTACATTCTGAACACGCTTCCAGGAATTGTTCTTTAAGCTGTAGACTATGACCATTATGCCACGAAACTTAACATTGCACTCTGCAATCTTGACAATCTTATAATCATCATTTACATGATCAAATCCGAAACCACATAGACCAATCTCAGAGCAATCAAAAGAACGCGGGAAATCAGCTGGTGCACCGGGAATCTTCCTAACCTTTCTGGTTGACGGATTGAATATCAAAAGCTCATTCATCTGATTCTTCGCCAAACAAACTAATCCATTTGCAGCACCATAAAACTGAGCACCAAAAAGAAGAGTCTGGAGCGGACCATTCAAGGGTACAGCAACAGCATCATCATCACCACCATCCAAAGACTCAAGATCCGCCAAGTAAAACTTTCCACCATAACCACTGATAATGACACCGCGAGTGTTGCACTCAATCATTCTTTTAAGATGTTTCTTAACAAATGCATTGCTATCGATAAGAGAGCACCATCCTTTGGACACACATCGAAAACGAAGGAGAGGCCTGACGGGTAGGCGAAATAGTACTTGATCAATTAAATCGTGAGGAAGTGACATTCTGAAGAAATGTAGCCTTAACCTAGCTAGGGTTTAGTGAATAAAGACCACGATATGCAAAAGCTACGTTAGACACAAAGCTAAGATAAATAATGAATTTAGATATGCATATGCTTATACAAATATACTAAAATGATTCAAGAAATGCCAATGACAGGATATCCGACATGTCCACAGTTCGAACCTTATTAAATACAAGGCGGGAATTAAACGATTCAAGAATACAATATGATATACAGTCAGTGAGTGAAGAGGATGGAGAGGGAGTTACCTGTCTCCGACCGGTGTGTGCACGACTCCCAATACGCCGCTTTAGCTTCACTACTCCACTACTAGATCGTGTGCTGGACCAGAACACAAACACACTTAAGTACAAAATCCTACTTCCTTACTTGTCCCCTCTTTAAGGTGTATTGACTATAGCTGGTTAATTATTCTTTAAATTTATTTTTTGTAAATAAAAATTTGAATGTTTAATTTTTATTTAACAAAAAAAAATGATAAATTGAGTTACGCATTCGATGCATCTTAAAATACGTGTAAAAGTTAAAGAGACAACGTATATTCGAGACGAAGAGAGCATTAATCTCTCTGTCACTATACTTACCGTCCACGTAACTTGGACCTTTTGTCGTTCTGTTGTGTGTTATTTTGATTTAAATTTTGGAATATAAAATTTCAAAATTTAAAATGTTCAGAATTGAGTTTTGTTTTGATACGAATATGACCTTTTGTCGAATTAATTGGTGTTTTTTTATGTGGAACAACATAGTAATATTAAAAAATAATAATTTGTGTCGTATATTTACCATTTTGTGCGACCTTTTTTATTAATGTATTATACTGTGTCATTTGTAATTCTTTTTTTAAAATGTCGAACAAAAACTTGTATATAATAAATAAAATTTTATTAATTTTTCAAACTGTATACTAATATAACTTATTTTTAACATTTTTAATAAGTTAAGTATGATAATTTTATTCATAAAAATTGAAATTTAATTTATAAAAGTGACAATGTTTTGCTTTAAAATACGCGTGTAACCTGTATGAAGATGAAAGAGATGTATGCGCGTCATAAGTTTTGCATAATTTTACAATCATTTGTTTTACTATAAAAACGAGTATGGTAATTTTCCAACTGTGCCTTCCGTTGTATCTAATCAGACTATCAGTCATTATTTTTGCATGTAACTCGTCTGGTGTAGAAAGATTATTTATTGGATATCCATCTCGTTGAGTTCGCTAACTACATTTCAAACACACTTGTAGTAAACTAGGCATAGTTGAACTTTCCGAAATTGCAGAAGTTTAATCTCTGGTCCCCCCAGCTTGCTTCTTCCTAGCTGTTTCGATTTTCGTCTGCTCTGTGATTATCAGAGATTTACAGAACACGAGTTTCTGCATTCTTTTGGTTTACAAACAAAGTGTTTGATTATCGTCATACTTAATTGTCTCTCCATGCCTGCTACATTCTTTTGTGCATTTTCAGTACTATGATCAAAATGGCAATATGATACCCTTAAATATCTATTTTCCTATATATAATGCTCGTAACTCTTCTAGATAGACCCAGTCTAAACCAGATAAAAATCCACATTGCTCCCAAACACATGATCACAATTCAAACTCCAAACACAAGTTAAGAACCTGCGATCGCAAACATAACTTTGCCCAAGAAACTAAAGCAACACACAAATAAGAATAATCCGTGTAGATATGCAAAGCTCTCTATCCAAATTCGACGAATAAGAATAATTTTAGTTAAACAAGCCAGTGGCAAAAATAGACACCATCTTCATCAAAGCATATGTTGCATCAGAATTCTCAAATCAAAAGTGTACTTGTTTCACTAAAACACTTGCCAACAAAAGGGTAGGCAATATTGACAGGAACATTGTTACATTTATCTCCAACTCCCTTTTTGTTCCAAACACGATTTATAATTCTGCCAACCTCCTACATCTGCCATATGGTGAATTCCTGAAACATAAAGTTATTAACAAATCATCTTGTCAGGTAAGAAGATCATAGGCCCAATGTTATAACTCTATTTATAACCCAATTTTAATTTAGAGGGAGGTTGAGTTGGTTTAACCGGGTTACACAACCCACATGTCACCTATAACTTCAATAAATATGATAGAATTATTTCTCAATAATTAAAACATTTAGAACATGAAGAAGTTTATAGGTTCCAATACATATAAATTGAGTTGGATAATCTGTTGCAATTTGCAAGTGAATAATTTTATGAACTGCAAGATTTATCGGATAGTGACAAACTTTTGCTGATTTGCACTCTGCTACAGAAGTGACAGATTCAACAGAAAAAGGTGGTTGCCACTGATGAACCAAAGATTCAAACTTAAAAAGGTAAAATAAACATGATAGCTATACAATTTCCTGGCAACAGCTATATCTTAAGAAATCTCTACCTTGTTATTTACTCATCCATCTATCCATTGTCCAAGTATTTTATAGCCTCAGTTTGAATCCTTTAGAGAGAAAATCATCCCTACAAGAGACAAGTCAATAAGCAATAATTGACAAAAATACTAACCATTAGTCCCAGAAAAAGAATGATCAACCCCAATCAAACCAAAAAATAAAAAAAAAAACTTCGGTCACTTGGAAAAATGACATCAAGAAAAGAGCATGCCATGTGATTTTTGGAACTTATTACTCTATAATGAACTAATACTGGTTAAAAAGAATCAAAAACGATACTCAGACATGCTCTTAATTATGTCTTCTCTATATTATCCAATTTCTAATAACCCACATTCAATATATGTACTCCCATAAACAGCAAAGTGTAAACCATAAAGTAGACAACCCATAAGAAAGTATATGTTAACTTCTATTCTTGCTTGAAGTGCAGAATAATTGTATCTCAAATTTCTTGATGTAGGAAGCAAGTTTAACTAAGTCTAAACTCAAAAGCTTTTCAAGTACCCATAACATTATCATCTGATCGTCTGACGTTTAAGATAGAGCAGAAGAAACGTACGGACTAATGAAATATGAGTTTTAGAGCTCTAATTTTTATTTTTTTAAAATTTTTCCAAGTGCTCTAAAAAGTTCAACAGTAAAGAGATGGTAATTGTGATATAGGTAAGCAACACAAAAGACGTAAATCAGTTCCATAAGTCTACTCACATACCTCAACAAAAAAATCAAAATGCAGTATACAAACATGTGACCTTTGTACCATTACAGTAAAGCGTCAGTAAAGCATCCAAAAACAGTCATATGAATCAGTAGCACACCATAATTGTAAACGACTGTCGCAGCAACTTAAAAGTAATTAAAAGATCAGAAAAACAAAAAGAAATTGCCTCATGCTCCAAGATTTACAGGACACATAAGTGGTATAGCCTAGAAAAGTTGACAAACTAGATAAACCTCTACAATAAATTAAAAAACTTGAAAAATAAGAAGAATAAAGATTCAGATATATCTAAAGCTTCGCATAGTGAAAAATAAGTCTAAACCACAGCAGTAAACTCCCAAACCCATGCAAACACTCAAGATATACTACAACCCATATTTATAAATGATCATGTTTGTTTGTTGTTTTTATGCCTATCAAGCATAGATCTCACAATACCTACTAGGCTATTATGATATGTGCAGCACACAAGTTTAATGTCCTTAAAATTATGCCAAAGAAACACAAATACAAACCACAAAAACGCCAAAATACTTTTTACCTTCGCTTCTGTTGTTTCTTCTCTGGCTTCTGTTCTGATGGCCTCTGCAGCAGCTTGTCCTTGGTGAGCTGTGTAAGACTCTCAGTGTACTCATGTGAATCAAACTCATTCGGAATCCCATGAATCTTTACATTCTTGACTGTTTTTCTTTTGAGGTCATACCACACAAGTTGTGTTTTACCCACTGAGACACCTACCTCTAAGAGCACACTCTCTCCACTCTTGGGAAAAGCAACAGGTCGAAAATGCTTAAAAGATCCAAGTACTCCACTGAAAGTGCTTTGGACCAAAGAGTTTCCGCCCCAGAATAATTATTCATCAGCCACACATCTGAATGAATTAGGGTAATGACTGATAACACAAAGGGACTCTCCATCCGAAAACAAAAAGCTATAATTAAAATTGACGATAGGCTCCTTGGTATCTGGAAAAGGGACTTCTCTGAACTGTTCAAGCCCAAGATCGAAACCAACAATAAAGAATGTTTGATGGAATTTCATCGTATTCTTAATCGCTGGCCAATGCAAAGCTCCGCTTGCAAACATTCCCCGATCTCCGAAAAAACGAGTGTTAGTAGGAACATTCTGAATACGTTTCCAAGAGTTGGTTTTAAGGCTGTAGACAATGACCATTATGCCACGATAACAATCAGCAATCTTGACAACCTTGTAATCATCATTAACAACATCATATCCAAAGCCACAAAGGGACATCCCGGTCGTATGAAAAGAGCGCGGAAACTCAGCAGGGGCACCCGGTATCTCCCTCGATTTCCTGCTTGATGGATTGAATATCAAAAACTCATTCATCCTATTTTTGGAGACACAAACTAAACCATTTGCAGCCCCCACAAAATCAGCACCAGAGAGAAGAGTCTTGAGTGGGTCCTTAATTTCCACAACAACACCATTATCATCATCACCACCATCCACATTAGACTCGTAGGCTTCCGCCAAGTAAAAATTCCCATCACTGCT
Organism: Anethum foeniculum; assembly: GCA_003724115.2. Taxonomy (NCBI): domain Eukaryota; kingdom Viridiplantae; phylum Streptophyta; class Magnoliopsida; order Apiales; family Apiaceae; genus Anethum; species Anethum foeniculum. The sequence continues at coordinate 3,801 of PHNY01276067.1, read as the reverse complement.
ATTCATAATGAGACGAGCACCAGAGCACTGGAGGGTTTTCTCAAGATGTTTTTTAACAAAAGGAGTGCTATCAATTAGAGAGCACCATTGTTTAGACACACATCTATAACGAAGAAGATACTTAACCGAAAGGCGACAGAGTATCTCATCAATCAGTTCACAAGGAAGCGCCATCTAGACAAATATAGCCTACATACAGTTTACTTAAATGTAAAGCTAAGATAGACAGAAGCATAAACAATACTAGTACAAATATATGTGTGCACAAACTGATGTGTTCCACATTTAACAACAGATGCTATAAACTATATTGCAACAGATATAAAGACATTAATTAAATTTCTACTACAAAGAGACTGTTGAGAACCGATCCATCTAAAATCTTAAAGTGTTAGAGTAAGGCCCCATATGGATCTTATAGTATATTCAACACTCCCCTCACTCGAAAGCCCATTTTTTGGGTTGAAAAGTGGATCACGGGCGCCCATCTTTGGGGCATAAATTGCCTTCGTGTTCATAATAAATTGTGAGAATATTGGGGGTGGCGGGAGTCGAACTTGAGACCCCCGCCGACCAGAGTTTTGATACCATGTTGAAAACCAATCCATCCAAAACCTTAAGGTGTTAGAGGAAGGCCCATATGGATCTTATAGTATATTAACAGAGACATAGATACATGGTAAATATATGTAATATTCAGACAGCAGGAAACTTACTATGAAATGGTCTCCAAATTGAGTTTAGTGCCCTAATTTTGCTTCACTGAACTGCTCGGTTGGGAAATGAAAGGCAGAAATGCAAGTATCATGCTCGATTTAAATAGAGAAAATTAATAAAATTATTACTACATTTTTTAATTTTTTTTCATTATGCGCATAAAAAAAATGAAAAATTACTCCATGAAAATATTTGTGAAATTTTGCAAATGCAATCGAGATCAAACTGATTGCATTTAATTTTTTTTATGTTTTACCTGCATTTGGTTACAAAATTGTTAGTTTTTAAAAATTATTTGAAAAATAAAAAAAAACGAAATCTTAACAAAAACCTCAAGAAAAATAAGAAATATGGAAAGTAGATAGTATATTACTCATAATTGAGTTAAAAAGGATGAGTTTTTTAAATCAATTTTCTAGATAAATTTGGCTTGATGAAAAAACCCATGTTTTTTTTCCCAGAATTCATCTTTATTGGTCCTGAGCTAGGCCTAGTATCCTATATACTCTTGCAATACTTCACTGGCCTTCATAATTTCAACATCAATGGTTCTGATGAAAGACTGGCCTTCTATAGATTCACTCTTAGGCCGGATTCGAGTTGTCATACTATTTTTAAATGTGTAGCATAGCTCCTTGAAGTTGGACTCAAGAAAACTAAGAATTCCTTGTCTTCGATCACAAAGCAGCCTCTGACCCTAAATCAATAGGTGACAATGTCCGAGCTGGCTCAAGCATTTTGCTTATCATAGATTTAGAACGATATTCAAATGGCATTTGATTCGCGGTATTAGTCTTTTCTTTTTGCTCCATTGGAATAGTAAGTTTTCCTAGCAGATTCATCACCTGGATCGAGTCTTGCTTCTGTTCAGCTAAGATCAGTAGATCCCTTGAAGGTATTTTTAAGGTAAACCATTCTGGATTATGCTGTTAATTTGCAGTGGTGTATTACAAAATCCTTCAAGAAGAAGATTAGATTCGCTGCATATTGACTACCCTGTTGGCATAACCCCTGAATTGAAAGACGGATGCTCAGTCAGTTTGGTTCTAGTATTACCACTACAGCTTATTCTACTTGCCTTGATGAACTTGGCTTAGTTCTCTCAAAAAAGGATTTTTTAAATTTTCTCTCCATCAGACCATTCTGAGTTAATTAAGCTCTGACATTCAATTGCTTGCTAAAGAAACAATGTTGAATATCAGAATGAATGTGAAATAACATTTTGAGCTGATTCTATCTCCTACTAAGTACACAAGTTTTTCATCTCAGCCGCTGTTTGCTTCATCTTAAAAGAACAAAAGCTCGTTTACTCAGAAGTATTGATCATGCCAGAAAATCTATTTCAGCCCTACTGCAACTGATTAAAAATATTTAACCAAGGAAAGGTTTTTTCTTGCATCAAATTTGAGACTAGAGCTGCAAAAGATTTCTCTTAAATTTAAATTTTATCGAGATAATATGTCCGTCTTCATGAGGTTATGATGTTGTTCCCCAATTTTTGGTTAAAACTTGAGAAAGCTTGAGCATGTTCTCCTACTATCACTGTAAGGGGTGGGTTCTCCATGTTTGTTCTTATCCTTCTTAATATTATTCATTCAACAAAAAAGGTAAATTAAGAAACAAGAAAAACGAACATCTATAAGAGATGTCAAACACATGCTTATTTACAATCTACCACAATATGCAATTTTTTAGCCAACAAAGGGTTGCAGTGATTGAGAACCACAATATGCAATTTGTTTGTGGATGTCTTTGAGTCTTTGGTGCACAGGGTAATTATTCAATTGCTTGAGTAATTATGTAGGATGACCCTGTTATATAATTTTGCTCAAGGAATTAGAGCAACACACATTTAAGCTTTCATGAATATACAAAATACAGCTCTCAACATGTGTACTCAAGGCAGTAATCATTTTAATTAATCAAGTCGTTGGAAGTAATAGACAATAACGTCTGAAATCTGAATCATAGCATCTGTTGCTTCCCGATTCTCAAATTAAAAGTGTAATTGTTTCACTAAAACAAAACAAACAAGACGAAGGGACAATAAACAATGCCAAGAAGTCAAGAACATCAATATATCCACCACACAGGTCAACTCCCTTCTGTTCCAAAAGACCACGTACTCTGCTTCTCTCCCTTCTGCAACGCATCCTGAACACAGAATTAGAGTCAAACCATCTATCCAGTAAAAAATTAAGATTATGATACAAGATATTTCTGATTCATGAATTTTTCTATAACTCAATTAAGTACATGTGGTTCTATCTCTTATCAACTTATTTGGATAGATCATACGTTCAAACCGGAATAACTAACCAAGCTACTTACTTTCCTCGATTGATGACAAACTGTTTGTGATTTGCAACTTCTCACTTTCCTCGATTACTGACAAACTTTTAGTTATTTTCATCCAAAAAAAGTGAATATTTCAAAACTACAATATTCCAAAGGTAGTTGGCGAAAGAGAAATTGTGCAGAGGAACCAAAGACTTAAATTTACAACAGTACTGAAATACATGATTGCTATATATGTTAACTTTCTGGCGACTGCTTTAAGACTAAATAAATAGAATAAAATTCTACCTTTTCATCCTACTCATCCATCTCTTCATTGTCCCGGTATTTTATAGCTTCAAATTGAATCCTCAGGAAAGAAAATCATCCCTACAAAACAATTAAACAAAACATATCTCAATTGAACAAGCAAAACAACGATAAAGAAAGAGTAGTGATTAGTAAGTTTTAGACGGTAGACATTGATTACTATCTTTCTTATATTAGATTTGCACCAGAATTAGGATGTCTCCTCTGCAGCACAAAATTCCTTTACTGCCACTCTGCCACATTTAAAATATAAATAAACCTACAACATATATATAAGGAAATGTTGACTACTTATCTTGCTCGAGGTGCAGAGTAAGGCATCATTTCATCTAAGAATCTGGAAACAGGGGCAAGTCTTGTTGGAAAAACAAAGAAACTAAATATGTCTAAATTTACACAACAATGAGGCAGTTATATTATCAAAACAAGAACAAGGCAAAATAACCATTAACGAACAAAACAAAACACGAAGGTGGA
>PHNY01276032.1:11466-25948 GCA_003724115.2 Anethum foeniculum | reverse complement strand
CCATGTTAGGTCCCAAAGTATTGTAGAGGGGGGGGGGGGGCCTTGAATACAATACTCACAATTAATTCAATTTCTTTTCGAGTTCTTCTTTTAGTTACGTAATCGAATCAAACACAAATAAGTCGAGGAATATATCGTTTATTAATATAAACCTTGAGTTTTCTACACTCTAATCAATGAATGATTAGCTACAATGAATTCACCAGCATAACAATACAATTACAAGATTCTGTAAAGATACAGCTTTAATGGAGCTCTCGTAAAATGTAGTTGGCAGCTGAGGAAGACGAATGAATGAATTGAATTCATTCTGTTGGTTTTGTGTAGACTTAAGTTTCACTTTACACGTGGCAAAATCAGGTCCACATGAAGTGCTTCACAATGTATTGCAGTTGTTAAGTCCTTGGAGGTGACAAGAGTTAAGAGGCGACAAGAGCTTCCTTTTAACTTCAAGAGGCGACATAAATCACACCATGGAAGTTAGGAGGCTACTTGAATTCTCTATACAACTCCAAGAGGCGACAGGAGTCAGGAGGTTTTGTCTAAGAGACGATAGAAACCAATCCTAAGTCAAGAGGTGACAAAAGCCTTAGACTTAAGATTAAGAGGCGACATGGACCATTTCTGTTGAGCCAAGAGGCGACCAAGGTCCTTGTTGCTTCTTTGACTTAGAAAACTTTCTAACAATGTTTATCTCTTGAATCTTTTTCTGAGTCACTACTTCAAGCTTCATGTCTTCAACTTATTTCTTCTGATAGATTAATATTCTCCTTTCATGGAGTGTTGACACCTAGTGCACTGGTCTGGTTCACAGATGACTAACATAGAGAATCAAACATCAATCACTTTGTAGTCCTAAAGTTGATTTGACCTTGCAGCTGCTTCATTGCTTCAATCCACTGAAATCCTGTGATCTGTAATACTTTAAAATAAAATCCATTTCTATAGCATTAAGTCTTCTGACATTTTATTCTTCATAGAGGCATGATCATAAGAATGAACTTCTTTTTATGACTCTTCAACAGACTTTAAGCTTTACTTCCATGTTTTGACTCTTTATAATATTTGTCATATAGTTGAACTTCTGGATTCCTGTGCTTCATAGTTAATATTATATTCCTGATTCTTATCCTAAGTTGAGTTATGATCCTTCTATTACATATTACATTACATTTATGCCTTACAGACCACCCGTACCAACCAAACTGGTGCCACTCACTCCTACTGTTCCTGAGCACTATCATGTAAATGAGAGAAATGAGTCAACTGCTGAAGAAAAGGCTATTGTTCTCAAAGATGCCAAGGTAAGAAATATTCTTCACAACAGTCTTGATTCTGTAATGTCAAACAGGGTAATAGCTTGCAAAACTGCCAAGGATATCTGGGATACATTGGAAACTCAGTGCTAAAGAACAATGGCTATCAAGAGGAACAGAAGGGTTGTTCTGATTCAAGAGTATGAACAGTTTGAGGCTAAAGCAGATGAGAGTCTTACTGATATCTATGACAGGTTTCTGACCTGTTGAACAACATGTCACTGGTAGGGAAGGTGTATGATCTTGAAGATTCAAACACCATATTTCTGAGAGACTTATCTGAAGAATGGGATACACAAACATCCATTATCAGGAATCAGTATGATTTTGATGGTGTTTCTCTGGATAAAGTTTATGGAATGCTTAGAACTCATGATCTGGAAGTTCAATAGAGAAAGAACAGGAAAAACAACAAAATAAAATCAGTTGCTTTGGATGTAGAAACCAAGAACTCCAAATCAAGGATGGTAGAAAGCTTCAGAATAAGAAACCTTGAGTTGGAACCAAATACTGATGATTTATTATCAAATCCTGATGATGATACTGATATTGATTCTGATGTGGATATGGTTGATCCTGACATCATGCAAATAGCTGCAATGATAGTAAATGGCTTAAACAAAATGAGATTCAGGAAATCACAGAAGAACAGAAGCTTCAGGAAAAGATATTCTAGTGGAGATAATAGGGAACACTGGAAAAAGATATGGAAAAAGTACTAAAGCTAGCAAAGTGGAGAGGACCAAAATCAAATGCTACAACTGTGATGAAATTGGTCACTTTGCAACTGAGTGCAAGAAAGCAAGGAATGAAAAAGGCAAAAGAAAGGCACCCATCACTTCAAGCAAATACTGGATGGACTCTTCAGATTCTGACAATGAAGAGATAAATTATGCACTAATGGCTAGTTTTGAGGAAACTGATGCTCCTAATAAAAAAGTATTACCCACACTTTTCAACTTTGATACTGATAATATGTCAGAGTTAAAATCATTCCTGAAAATGTTGCATGTTAATTTTAAGAGTAAATCATTAGAGAATGATAGGCTTATATCAGAAAATGATGAGTTGAAAAAGAGAAATGATCATTTAGAAGCTGAACTTATTTTCATGCATGAAGTTCAGAAAGAATGTGAAAAGGGTAAGCATGTAGAGAGTCAAATGTTAGTCAAATATGCCATGCTAGAAAAGGTCCTAGAAGAAGAGAGAAAAACTTTTAAAACTTGGACAGACAAAGGGAAAAAGGTGCGTAGCATGGTAAGCAATAAAAACTGGAAAGCATGTTGAGGCTATAAAGATTTAGGAAAAGATCTAAACACTGAAAATGAAATAAAAAATACAACTCCAGATAAATTTCTTAGCTCAGTTGAAGGTGAACCCAGATCTACTTATAAAAAGGGTTTAACCTCAAAGTCACAGGAAAAGAAAGAAGATGATTGTTAAATCAGTTAAGAAATAGTTGAACATAGGACTACTGTCTAAAGGACAGTTGAAAAAGAAGATCACTGAGGTTACTGGAAAATCTTAGTCCAAAAGTCCTAAGAGAAGTAGAAATAGAAAATAGGGTATAACTAAAGCAATCAACTATAAGAATATTTCTAATGCTCCTAGGAAAACTTGCTTTAACTGTGGAAATGCTAATCATCTTGTTATTGATTGCAAGAAAGTTAAAAATAAGGATACTGTTATTCCTAAGTAAGATGTTAGGGGTAGATCAGTATTTTATAAACCACAAAACCCTTGTTTCCATTGTGGTAGCATTTGACATTCAATCTATACTTGTAGTGCATATCATGATTTGTATTACATTTACTATGATCTATTGCCTAAGTTCAATAAAAGATCAAATTCTGATAATGCTGCTAAAAAGACTACATCTTATAACTCAATTACTGATAGGGTAAATACTGATGGATCAAATCCTGATAGAGTAAATCCCAATGGACCAAATCCTGATAAAAATGATCCTGTCTGGAAAACTTCTGCTGCATAAAAACATAAGATGTTGAAAAATAGAGCCTAACAATTGCGGGTCCTTAAAAACACTAACTAATCGAATTTCTGATTGCTGGGAAACAGGAAAAATATTTTAACCTGGTTAGTGACTGTTCAGGACACATGACTGGAAATAGATCCCTAATGTCAAAATTTGAAAGGAAGGTTGGCCTAAATGTATCCTATGAAGATGGCAACATGGGACAAATTATGGGATATGACAATGTTGTAATTGAAAATGTCATCATAGAAAATGTAGCCCTGGTTGAAGGACTGAAGCATAATCTTCTAAGCATTATTCAAATTACTGACAAAGGGTATCATATTGTATTCTATGAATCTCATTGTGATGTGATTCATACCAAATCAAAGAAAGTTGTTCTTAAGGGATACATATATGGTAACATATATGAAGCCAATCTTCATACAAATACTAATGGAACAGCCACTTCCCTACTAAGTAGAGCATCAGTAGATGAAAGTTGAAATTGGCATGAAAAGCTCTCACATTTGAATTTTAATACTATCAATGAGCTTGATAAGAAAGATTTGGTGAGAGGACTACCCAACATGTTCTACACTTCTGATGGTTTATGTGATGCCTATCAGAAATTAAAACAACGAAAAACATCATTCAAAAGCAAGACAGAATTCTCAATTATTGAACCATATCACAAGCTACATATGGACCTCTTTGGACTCGTTAATATCATGTCTATAAGCAAAAAGAGGTATATATTAGTAATTGTTGATGACTTTACTAGATATACTTGGGTTTATTTTCTTCACAGGAAAGATGAGACACCAAAAATTCTTCTGGACCATGCCAAGTTAGTAGAGAATGGATCAAAGTATAAAGTCAAAATTCTGAGAAGTGATAATGGAAGTGAATTCAAAAATGGAGGAATTCTGCAAGTACAAGGGCATCTCACAACGGTTTTCTGCTCCTGAAACTCCTCAGCAAAATGGTGTTGTTGAAGGAAAGAACATGATACTTATTGAAGCTGGAAGAACACTTCTAGAAGAAGCCAAACTCCCCACATACTTTTGGGCTGAGGCAATTAACATAGCTTGTTATACTCAAAATATCACATTGATATACAGGCATGGTGTTACTCCCTATCAGATGATCAAAGACAAAAAGCCAAGTCTAAAACATCTGCATGTGTTTGGTTGCAAATGTTTTATTCTTAAAACACATACTGAACAACTTGGAAGTTTGAAGCAAAAACTGATGAAGGATTCTTTGTTGGCTACTCAAAATCAAGGTCATACAGAGTCTTCAATCTAAGAACTAATACAATTGGTGAATAATTCATGTGGCTTTTGATGACAAAAAGATTCCTAGATTTTAAGAAGACTCTCATGAAAGTCTGATTTTTGCAAATGAAAATACTAAAATTAGTAGCAGTATTGGATACCGATGAGTCACCAAATACTGATGACTCAATTCTTAACCCATCATCAGATCCTGACAATGAAGGAAATACTGATGAAGAAAGTGAACAAGCACATTTTGAGGGGGAGCAACAGTAAAGTTCAAATGACACATCTACAAATGGTGCATCAGAACAACACTCATCAGAAACAAATCAAACTGAGTCAAATACTGATTCTATATCCGTTGAACAAAATTCAAATCACGATACTGAATCAGGAGGAGAAAGCAATGATTCAGGGGGGGCTTCAAATGATTTTAGAGAAACACTCAATTCAGGAGCATCAAGCTTCAGGAGACAATTACCCCATTCTAGAAAATGGAAAAAAGATCATACTTCTAATCTAATTATTGGAAATCCTGATGCTGGTGTAAAGACAAGGAGTGCAAGTCAGAACGAATGTTTATTCCATAGCTTTCTTTTAAAAGAAGAGCCAAAGAAAATTGAAGATGCACTTAAAGATGCAGATTAGGTAACTGCAATGCAAGAAGAATTGAATGAGTTTAAAAGGAATGAAGTATAGAAGCTTGTACCTAGACCAAAGAACAGGTCAATAGTAGGTACAAAGTGGGTGTTCAGAAACAAGACAGATTCTGATGGAACAATAATCAGGAACAAAGCTAGACTTGTTGCAAAAGGTTATTCACAACAAGAAGGAATTGATTATGATGAGACATTTGCTCCTGTTGCAAGATTAGAGGCGATCAGGATCTTTTGGTCTTATGCAGCTCATAAGAAATTTAAAGTATTCCAAATGGATGTCAAAAGTGAAGATTGGAAGATGAGGTCTATGTTGAGCAACCTCCTGGTTTTGTTGATCCTAAATTTCTAAATCATATCTACAGGCTAGACAAAGCATTGTATGGACTCAAGCAAGCTCTAAGGGCCTGGTATGAAACACTTGCTCAATTCCTGATTGAGAGTGGTTTCAAGAGAGGTACTATTGTCAAAATTTTATTCTTTATCTGTCATGGTAAGGACTTGCTTTTGGTTCAAATTTATGTTGATGACATCATTTTTGGCTCTACTAATAATAAGCTTTGTAAGAAATTTTCTGAGCTTATGCAATCAAGATATCAGATGAGCATGATGGGAGAAATGAGGTATTTCTTGGGTTTGCAAGTTAAACAGACTGATGATGGCATTTTAGTTAATCAATCTAAATACACAAGAAATTTGCTAAAGAAGTTTGGCATTCAAGATATTGCCACTGCAACTACTATCATGGCCACAACAACTAAACTTGATCTTGATAAAGGTACTGACGTGGATATATCACATTACAGAGGTATGATTGGATCTTTATTATACCTAATTGCAAGTAGGCCAGACATTATTGTTAGGTCCAAAAGGTACATACAGAGGGGGGTGAATGTATGTTCTTCATTTTTCGAAATTAAATGCAGCGAAAATTAAAACTTAATTCGAAAGAACAAACACAAACAAGTTTTAGGGTTAATATCTTATGTATTAAGAAATAACCTCGAAGGTTTTGCTTACAAACATCAAATACAAAGATTTGATGCAACAAAATGCTTCAAGCACGCTAATCTATACAATGAATAAACAAGTGCTTGAACCTCTCGCTACAAATGGAATAATCAACTAATGATTGAATACACAATAACAATGATTGATTCCTTTAAATAAAGAGCTACAAGAATGTAAGACTTTAATCGATGTATAGAAAATTGGGCATGACCTCTCCTTGTCAAATCAATGAATAATAAAGATCTGATTCCAAACTTCAAGAGCTTCGTTTCAATGTATAGAGAGAGAGATATATATAATTCTAATATTATGATCTGATTATATAGATGGTAGGTAGATAGACTTGAAGACGTGGCAAGATCTCGTCCAAGTAAAACAATTCACAGCTTGCATATATGTACTTTGGTTGCGCTTGAATAGCCTCTACAACTTTGCAACTTTAAATACACAGTAATCTCTCCAAGTGGTGGCGCCTAGAGAAGGTTTTCATGACTTAGAATCAAACACAAACTCAACTTGTGGCGCCTTCTATGAATCCATGAAGCAAGGTGGCACCTAGAAGCATTTCAAAATGATTTTGACTTAGATTCTTGAAGATAGTTTGCAAGTGGCGCCTAAGCGAAGTAGTATAGACCAAGTGGCGCATATAAGGTGCTTTTTACTTAGTCTATACACACAAGTTGCGCCTATAAGTATTATAGAAGCATATGTGGCGCTTATAGTAGTGTAAGGTGAGCTTTTGACTTAGTTTTCTTAAGCTTTCCTTCAAGTGGCGCCTAAGGTGACTAAGTATAGGACTTGTACTTAGTTTTTCTTTCATTACACAACATATGGCGCCTACTTTGAGAGGTTGAAACCCTTGTGGCACCTAGAGTACTATAAGGACAATCCTTGACTTAGTTTCTGGAGCAACTAACAACTGCAAAGCTGTTCCATCTTCTCATCTTCTACTGAAGTCTTCGTACAAACCATTTAACATTCTTCTTGGATACGAATCCTCACTTAAAAATACTTCAAATGACGATACTTAGTTTCCCTTCACGGATTAATGACGTTTAGTGCAATTGATCTGGTTCACAGATGACTAGTTCCGCTCTCAGGCCTTCATATCACGAACTTTACAAACCATTGTTAAGTCATCTACCATATACAATCATCTTCACTTAGAATCCTTGAGGTCTTCATACTGATCATACTAACTGCTACGACTGACTTCAACCTTATTACTCCGTTGCCTGAACATGTTAATGAACTTCAAACGGTCTTCTGTTGACGACTTCTTCACTGCAGCTACTAAGATCTTTGTGTATATACCATGAGTTTAATCTAACTGATTCTTAGTGGAACATAGTATTATTTTCAAGTCTTTGTTCTATGTTGAGTTATCCAAACCAGTATTGTTGAGATAACATATCCAGCTTTAATCTTGCTCAACAATTATGTATGCAACCTATTTGTGTACAAGATTTCAGGCTAAACTAGGAGAACCTCACTTAATTGCTATGAAGAGAATATTCAGATACTTGAAAGGAACACCATCACTTGGTTTATGGTATGCTAGAGAGTCAGATTTTAATCTAATTGGTTTTTCAGATGCTGATTTTGCAGGGTGCAAAATTGACAAGAAAAGTACATCTGGCAGTTTTCAGTTTTTGGGTGGTAGACTAGTTTCTTGGTTCAGTAAGAAACAAAAGTCTATCTCAACATCAATTGCAGAAACTGAGTAAATTGCTGTTGGAAGTTGATGTGCTCAGATATTATGGATGAGAAATAAACTAATGGATTATTGTTTGTCTTATTCTAAAATTCCTATTTATTGTAACAACCCAAGTGATATTGCCATGACAAGAAATCTAGTGCAACACTCTCTTACTAAGCATATCAGTATCAGACTATCATTTCATAGGAGAACATATTATGGAATGGACAATTGAGCTACATTTTGTTCCCACTGAACATAAACTGGCTGATATTTTCACCAAACCACTACCGGAAGCTACATTCACAAAGCCTGTCAATGAACTTGGAATTATAAGTTATGAGAATTAGAGGAAATACTGACAGAGAGGTAAGAAAATGTATATCAAGTACTGATAGAATCAAATCCTGATGGATATCAAATTCTGACAGTAGTCAAAATCCTGATGACAGGTTAGCAATATCCATCTGAAATTTAAAATTCAGTTTTATTTTTGAATAAATACTAATATTGGTTTGATATTGTAGTTTATTGTGGACAATAATATTTGAATGTATTTGTTTCTTTGTTACAGAAACAATTATGCTTCAAAGGTATGTTATTTTTGCACACACGCGTGTTTCAAGGCGCAGTCCTACACAGGTATATGATAGATACATCTAAAAAGTTGTGAATTATTAACTGTTTTACACGAAATTTGTTCCGCTAATTACTCTCTCTCACATCAAATCAAGTAGGTTGTCTGTCTTACACTCTTTAACAAAAATAAATTAATTTTCAAAGTCTAATCATTTTCTCTATCAGTTTTTGCCTCTCATATGCATTACTCTCTATCTTCCTCTCTCAAAGTTTTTCACAAACCATAAATTTTTAACAATGGCTTCTACTGATAATGTTGATCAGATCTCTCCTCTCTACAACAAATCCTTCATTCTTCATACGACAACTTTGAAACAAACAATTTCAAAGCCCCTCTTTATCATTTTGACATACATCCTGATTTTCACATAATTCAGGATTTCCTAACCCAAAGTGATATTGGGTTTTCTTTATCTAGTCTTGACAAAGTTTGGTACAAGGAAATTATGCAGGTGTGGACTACTGCTGCAGTGCACAAGGAGATAGGAACCATCTTCTTCGAGTATGATGGTCGGAAATTTGAAATCACTCCTAAGGTCATTAAGAAGGCCCTGTATCTCCAAGAAATCAATGGTCAAACTCCTCACAACACTTCTACTGAATCTCTCTTTCAGTTCATCAGGAAATTGGGATATAGCACAAAGTTCAAGAAGATGAGAGAGCTTTTCAGAATAAAGCTCGGGAAAGAATGAAACTTTTCATTTGATTGCATTAGTATGTGCTTCCGGAACAAGGTAACCAATTTTGACGCCCTCCCTTTGATTTCTCTGCAAATAGGGTATTCACTCATCTATATTTGGTGTTTGATTATGGTGGCACAATTCTACAATTCCTGATTGCTAGAATTACTGATAAATCAGGAGTAATAGGATATACTAGGTTCATAAAGTTGATTTTTAATTAACTCCATCATGATTATGTCTTTGACAATGATGAAATAGTTCCTATTTTTCAAATTTCTGACAAGGCCATAAAAGATTATGAAAAAAGAGATGATAAGAATGGGTTTACAGGCAAGGGATTTATTCCTGTTGAGGTCAGGCGTTTTCTGCAAAGGAAATTGCCTACTCAGTATGGGACAACAACTCCTAATACTGCTCCCTTATCAACTCCTGAAGCTGTGGAACAGGGCACATCCAACCCTGTTCCTGACCAAAGCACTTCAATTACTAAACAGATACCCAAACAGTCCACCACCTCTGTTGTCTCTCAAAAGGAAACGGTTGTAAGAGAAACACATCCAGCTAGAACTAATTTGATTAGAAGTCAATCAGGTTCAAGGGTTGTTCACTAATCACCAATTTCTGTGGAGCAACAAGGTGAAGTGAAGGTTAAAAAGGGAAGGACAAAACACAGGGCTATCAAACCTGTGCAGGAGAAGATGAGGAAGTTGAGAATGCCTATTGTCTCAGACTCTGATGATGATGATCATGCAACTTTAGCTTCTAGGCTAAATATCAAGAAAGTTGCGGATGATCTTGGAGTGATAAGGGGAGATGATTCTGGCTCAAATGTGGACTCAGTGCCACCAAAAAGGAGGAAATTGGTAAAGATCCCTACTACTCTGTAGTCTTCTTCTGAACATAGTACTTTGTATCCTAATAAGTTAAAGGTGTCAATTCCTGACCAATCCCCAACCAAAGTTGATGATTCTCAGCTCCTGACACACTAGAATCACAATCTAAAGAATTGGAGGTTATTAAAAGAAAGGCTGAAGGAAAAGCTGTTTTCTCCAGAAAGAGTCCAAGCTATCATCTCCACATAAAGAAGTTGGCACACAAGAACCTGAATCTCAAAGGGATTCAGCAGCTACTTCTGATCCAGTAACACATGAACCACTCTCTCAAAGTGAGAGTGCAGACATCCATACTGATCAAAGGACAATTCCTGACAATGCTCAAGGTGGTCCTGATTTTGTGGCATTTGATATAGCTCAGCACACATCTGAAAAGGAAGCTCATCGAGAGCATCTGCAGGTTCTGGACTCCATCATCAATGATCTTATATTTGATGGAAGCACACAAGAACTTTCAACTCAAAGGGTTATTAATAATTATATTATTGTTACTATTTTAATTTATTAAAGGAGAGATATTTTAGCTAATCGTTATATTTTTGGAAAAAAAAATATTTTAGTTGTCCGTGATATGAAAAAGATAATTTATAATTATTAATTATTAATAATTATATAATTATTATTCTACTTTATTAAATATACTTGCCCGTGATATTTTTGTAAAAAAGATATATTTTAGTTGCCCGTTATATTTTTGAAGAAGAAGATGTTGTAATTGCCCGTGATATATTTGGAAAAGGAAATATTTTATTTGTCCGTGATATTTTTGGAAAAGGAGATGCTTAGCTGGAAAAAATAGAAAAAAGTTACATTTTTTAGTTGAAAAAGCTAATTGATATTCTGAAAAACGTAATTGATTAACGTGTTTTGATTGTTTTGGTTAAGGAAAATAGAAAAGGTAACATATTTTGATTGAAAGAGGTAACTGTATGTGTGATATTATTATATAGTGTATAAACAACTTTTTTTGAAAATTACTTTTTTAAAAATATATAAGTAAGTAATTAAGAAAAATCAGCGTGTATCAAAAAACAGGTACCGACGACCAAACTTTCAGTGTTTCGTATATTATAATATAGTATATAGTATAGATAGACTTGTTTTATTAGCAAAAGTTTGATTTATAATTCATAATTGTATCCAACCCTCCTTAAACAATTTTGATTTACTGGGCAACAAGATTAACTACTAAAACATATTTTATATTTAAATTACTTACTAACTTATAATCCGTGTGATGCACGGATTTTTTTTAATATGATATTTTTTTTAAAATTAATTTAAACTAAAATTAAATAGAAATGCCCGTGTTATTTTGTAAAAATAGCAAATTTGTATTTAAAACATAAAAGGTACCTTTCAAAAAAACATAAAAGTTAAAGTGTTTTAACTGAAAATTTTAATTGGTTAGTTATTAGTAATTATAATATTTATTTCCTTTATTAAATAAAATTTTCTGTAATATTTTTGTTAAAGAAGATGATTTAGTTGGAGAAAATAAAAAATGTAACGTGTTTTAGTTGAAAAAGGTAATTTGTTTATATACGAATTATTATTAAAATAATAGTTATTAGTAATAATAATATTTTATTTTATTAAATAGACTTTGCGCATGTTATTTTTGAAAAAGGAATTGTTTTAGTTGGTAAATACATGTCACTAACTAAACGATTATTATCATCACCAATACATAGCTATCTTCAAGTAAAACTATTATATTAATATTTTCTTACACTTTCTATTTTAAGTCAAAGTTACCATCTTAAATTTTTTTAAAAAGTTATGTTACTATGTAAAGTTATATTACCATTTAAAAAACGAGGGTGGTGATATGACGCCTCTTAAATCATCTCGAATTATTTTTCAAATTTTCTCAATTTTTTAAATATTTTAAAAATTATAATCTACAATTGTCTTCTATTCTTTTAAATTTTCTCATTAGCTCAAATTACCATCTTATAATTTTCATAAAGTTTTTGTCAAGTAAGTACCATCTTAATATTCTGTTTATTTTCTTAAACTTTCTCTTGAAGTGAAAGTTACAATTTTAATATTTTTATTGATTTCAAGTGATAAAAGTTATCCTAAAATTATATTAATATTTTAATATTATAATAAATATTTTTTAAAAATATTTAAATTAAATTTCATAATATTATAAAATTAAATATTGATTAATAAATGATTAAATTCTATGATATTATTAGTTATTATTAAATTATGTAAAGGAGAAGACGAGGACGATGAGGCGACGCTTCTCAAATCGTCTCAATCAATTTTTCTAATTTTCTCAATTTTTTAAATTATTAATTATTAAAATCTACATCTGCAATTGTCTTATATTCTCTTAAACCAAATTGCTGATTTTATTATTCTCCTAAAATTTCTTTTCAAGTAAATTATCATATTAATATTATTTTAAAGTTTCTATTTTAAGTTAAAGTTGGCATCTTATTATTCTGTTTATTCTCTTAAACATTTTCTTCAAGTAAAAGTTTCCATTTTAATATTCTCATAAATTTTAAGTGCTAAAATTTCTTTTAAGTTATATTATCATTTTAATATCATCCTAAATATTCTTTTGAAATATTTAAAATAAAATTAATCAAACAATTACATACACTTAAAAACTTAACAAAACAAATAGTAATAAAACTATGATAAAATGCAAAATAAAGTTTGAAACACAAATACTAATGAAAAACCTAGCTAACAATTTGCTTTTCCAAGCCAAACGATTTACACTTATGTATATATAAGATTATTTACTTCATTTTTATAATATATTTTAGGACTTCAAATTTATGAGAGTATTAAGTTAAGAATTTTAACTTGAAAAGAAAGTTTTAGCGAATAATAATCTGATAGAAAAATTTTAGAAAAATTATAACATGGTAATTTGAGTTAATGAGAAAGTTTAAGAGAAAATGAATTAATTAACTTTTGACTTGAAAATAAAGTTTGAAAAAATAATAATATGGTAGAGAAATTTTAGGAGAATAATAAGATGATAATTTGAGTTAAGTGAAAATTTATTGAGATATTAGAGAAATTTTAGGAGAATAATAAGACGGTAATTTGATAACTTGAGTTAAAAGGAAAGTTTATTGATATATTAGAGAAATTTTAGAATATTATAATAAGAAGGTAATCCAATCCTATATTATAATACTCGAGTCTACCCCAGGTATGTGGTTAACCAATCAAAAATTAGGAATTATTTTAGAACTAATCAGAATTCATGAATTAAATTCTGACCAATCATAACAAGTTTCAAACTTCCCCTATTATTCTTTATATTAATTACTTAACCACACCATAGAGTTAATTTTTCTATTCAGTTTTAAACAATAAGAGACCATGCCTAAAAAATAAACCAATCAAATTACAAATCTCCTATTTCCATACATATTCTTCTTTCCATATAATATTTCAGTGTAACGAGGTATGCAGTTAACCAATTAGAAAATTTAAAATAATTTTAGATTAATAAAAGAGAACTTCTAAATTTTAGATCAATCATATTATATTAAAAATTTCATTACTTACCATTCTCATCCAATTACAATAACCATAATTATTTGGTAATTCTAATTTCAACATAGTACTTATTTAAATTTACCATATTCATATATTATTACGTAATAGCTTATAACCGATACACGAATTTTCTTAAATATGATATAATTTTTTAATTTAATTTAAACTAAAATAGATTGTATGTATTATTTCGAAAAAGTAGCAAATTTGTTAGTAATAGAAAAGGTAATTGGTTTTAGCTGAAAAAGTTAATTGGTTAGTTATTAGTAATTATAATATTATATTATATTTTATTTTATTAAGTTGAATTAGCAGTGATATTTTTGGAAAAAGAATTTAAAATAGGAAAGGTAATGAGTTTTAGATGAAAAACTAATTGGTTAGTTATTAGTAATTATAATATTTTATTTTATTAAATTGAATTGAATTATCTGTGATATTTTTGGAAAATGAGGTGTTTTTACTGGAAAATATAAAAAAGGTAACTTTTTTTAGTTGAAAATGATAATTTATTTTTATACACGAATTTCATATTATATTAAAATTTCATTACTTATCATTCTCATCCAATTACATTAACCACAAATAGTTAATAATTCTAATCTAAATATAGTAGTTATTTAATTTAACATATTCATGTATTATTACATATTTTTATAGAAAAAAAAGATATCCTATTAACCTTACCCCGACGACTGGTTAGGTGAGTTTAAACGTTAACAAATGGTGCGTTTTACTTCGTTTGGCGAGTTGTGTTTTAATATAAAAGTTGAATATTTTAAAAGAG
>PHNY01275997.1:16572-26625 GCA_003724115.2 Anethum foeniculum | reverse complement strand
ATGTTCCTCTCTTTTCTGACTGATTTATCTTTTCTTCTTCCATGAAATATAATATAAATACTGCTCAACTGCTGTATCTGAACTTTATATTCAGTGCTACAAATTGTTCTTTTAGACTTGTACTAGTACCAGCTAATCTAAAAGAAAAAAAAGTAGAGTAGAATATACTATACTCTGCTACAAATACAAGTCTAGTCCATACACGCTTACCAATATTTCTTTTCCCCCAAAAAAACAGGAGGAGTTTTGATATATACTCCATTTTTGTCTAATATAATAAAGTTTCAAGAACTTGCCTTATTCAGGTAAAAAATATTATCTGTTTTTAAATAGTGTTTGTTGATTTTGCTGTTGCTTTGCTTAAAGTTTCTCTCTTTTTGCTTTCTTTTCTTTGACTTAATGGTTGATGGTAGGTGCTTCCCATGTCTTTTCCTCCTGACTTCATCTCTCCCTTTCACTCTTAACTTGAATTTTAATTTTGGGGTTTTCATATTAATTACTTTTTGGTTCATGGGCTTCTCATGAAATTTGTAAAAGTTTAGTTCTTGATGGACTACTTAACCTGAGGTTAGGACCAAGATTTTGATGCCATATCATTTTCACATTTTTATGTTTCTAACATATTTTAATGTTGTATGGAGTATTTGTTGTGCAAGTATAAAAGTTGAATATTGACACTACATAATTAAGAAATGGCATGTCTAGACAGTTCAACTAGATGAGAAAAAGTTAATGAACATAGCATCTTGCACAGACACTGACACATAGGTGTAAAGTTGTGGGTTTTTATTTAATGATGTGGTATGGTTATTATATTGATAGTTCTTGATTTTTCTTTCAGTTTTAGATTTATTGAATTGGTCATCTTTACTTGGTTCTTTTGTATTATGTATAGAAATATATATGTATGTTTGTATATGTTTGTTTGGAGTAGAAGGAAAGGCTAAAAGGTTAAGAAATATTAGATTCCGGGAAAGTTGAGTTCTTCATTTAGAGTTGTATAAGATCTACCAAGTCTTAGTTAACATTCATAGCTCTGTTATGATCTTTCTTTGCTCTTTTCCTGCTATTGTATAACTTTATAATAGAAATCACAATTAATCTGTCAATCTTCCTGATAAGGTTATATGTAATTGTTTCTTAAACAGATTGAAGCATTTAAATCCAGCTAGTAGTCAAAGAAATTGTAGCATGGCCGCGGTGAAAGGCCTAAATGGTGGTAGTACAGAGTTAGGTTTAGCCTCTTCATCAGGAACTCAAATCCAGGAAAAAGAGCCAGAAAAAAGTAATGGAGATCAAAAGAAGGAAACAGAGATTACCAAGGTTGTCCCGTTTTACAAGCTCTTCTCATTTGCGGATTCTAAGGATATTATCTTGATGATCATTGGTACCGTCGCATCTATTGGTAATGGAGTATGTATGCCTATTATGAGCATTCTTATTGGTGAATTGACTGATGCTTTTGGACAAAATCAAAATAATGACGAGGTGGTCGATAAAGTTTCCAAGGTAATTGCTACACTTTTAGATGATCTTTTCAATTTTTCAGTTATATTGGGGCAAAAATTACATGTGGTTTGAACTCTAATTTAGTTTAGTTATTTGCTTGCTATGTGTTCAAATTGGAAATGATTATAATCTTACTTGAATTCATTTTAGGTAGCACTAGAATTTGTCTATCTAGCTGTGGGGGCTGGGATAGCGTCATTTTTGCGTAAGTTTCTGTCCCTTTCTATTGATCTGCGAGCTATTAAAGTTTGTGTAGTGATTGAGTTGAACATGGAAATGTTTGCGATTGCACTCGGATTATGAATTATTCTTCTTTGTTGTTCTGCAGAGGTGGCTTGCTGGATGGTTACAGGAGAGAGACAGGCTGCACGGATAAGGAGTTTATATCTTAAAACTATTTTAAGACAAGATGTCAGCTTCTTTGATGTGGAAACAAATACTGGAGAAGTTGTGGGGAGGATGTCCGGTGACACCGTCCTCATACAAGATGCAATGGGGGAAAAGGTACAACTACTGAAGCTCTTTTTTAAGTACTTGTTCTCTGCAAGAGGAGAAAATTATACATTATCCTGCCTAAACTCCTTGAACTAAGATTGCAGATATCTTTTGCTTCTTAACAGAAACAAAAAAAACAAAAAAAAAAAACAAATTAAATAATCTTTTGCTGATATATGTTGTGATGTATCTTTGCAGGTTGGGAAATTTACACAGCTGGTAGCAACATTTATCGGTGGCTTTGCAATAGCCTTCTTCAAAGGATGGCTTCTTACACTTGTCATGTTAAGTTCTATACCGCCTCTCGTCATAGCTGGTGGAATGATGTCACTTGTGATTGCCAGAATGTCTTCACGTGGGCAAGAAGCTTATGCAAAAGCTGCAATTGTTGTTGAACAAACAATTGGTTCAATCAGAACGGTATGTCCCTAGTGTGTTTTGACTAAGTTGATTCGAAACATCAGGGCTGCTACACTGACACTTACTCAGAAATACTATCTAATTGTATCTATAACCAGTATAACCAGGGAAAAATGAATCACTGACTGATAGTGTCAAATTGACCCTCATCTAGGTTGCATCTTTCACCGGGGAAAAACGAGCAGTGGCAGATTATAGTAAATCTCTCGTTAATGCCTATAAATCAGGCATCGGTGAAGGATTGGCTACTGGATTGGGGTTTGGAACATTGTTCTCTTTTATTTTCTACAGTTATGCATTGGCTGTTTGGTTTGGTGCAAAGATGATACTGGAAAAAGGTTACACTGGGGGTGATGTGCTCAATGTTATTGTTGCTGTGTTGACAGGGTCCATGTAAGTTTTCTTTGTTCTTTATTTCTTACTTGCAATCCAGAACTGTGTATTAATTGCTCCCCGGCTAGTAATATATAATCATATCCCTCAAGTCAACTTTCATTTGTAGGAATTCCAAATATCTATATGTATATACCGTTGATCTAATTCCATTTGGAATTTGAATGTTTCAGGTCTTTAGGACAGGCTTCTCCATGCCTGACTGCGTTTGCAGCAGGTAGAGCTGCTGCTTACAAGATGTTTGAAACTATAAACAGGAAGCCAGAAATAGATGCATACGATACCCGAGGAAAGAAATTGGAGGATATTCAGGGGGATATTGATTTAAGAGATGTGTACTTCAGTTATCCAGCCCGGCCAGATGAGCAAATATTCAATGGATTCTCCCTGTCCATTCCAAGCGGCACAACTGCAGCTTTGGTTGGACAAAGTGGAAGCGGAAAGTCAACAGTGATCAGTCTCATTGAGAGATTTTATGATCCACAAGCTGGTGAAGTTCTTATAGATGGAACGAATCTTAAGGAGTTTCAGCTAAAATGGATCAGAGAGAGAATTGGTCTTGTCAGTCAAGAACCTGTCCTTTTTGCATCCAGCATTAAGGATAACATTGCTTATGGAAAGGATGGGGCAACGATGGAAGAGATCAGAGCAGCAGCTGAGCTAGCAAATGCTGCTAGATTCATTGATAAACTACCTCAGGTTCCACTCTTTATGATTTATCGTTTTGTCTTCCCATGTTTTATAGGGTTATTTGTTACTTGACCTTGGTGTTTCGCACAGGGACTGGATACCATGGTCGGTGAGCATGGAACCCAGCTTTCTGGTGGACAAAAGCAAAGAGTTGCTATCGCCAGAGCAATTTTAAAAAACCCACGAATTCTACTTCTAGACGAAGCAACTAGTGCACTAGATGCAGAATCTGAGAGAATAGTTCAGGAGGCGCTAGACAGGATAATGGTTAATAGAACCACTGTCATTGTGGCACATCGCTTAAGCACGGTTAGGAATGCTGATATGATTGCAGTGATTCATCGTGGAAAGATGGTCGAAAAAGGTATCCCTCGGAATAGTAAATAATTCATATCTCTGCTTTATAGTACAATGTTCAATGTAAAAATTTGTTTTGCTTGTGAATGTTTTTCGTACTTGTGTTATTTCGTCATCTTGTACTTTATTACTATATTAATTAATGTTGGGCTTAAAACTTCAGTCCTATACTTGGTATACTCAGCAATTAAAAAGAACCCCCCTCCCCTGTCAACTGTGATTGGACAAGCAAAAGTATTTACTATCTTGTTTTGTTGATTATCAGGCTCACATTCTGAACTACTTGAAGATCCTGAAGGCGCATACTCTCAGCTAATAAGATTGCAAGAAACAAATACTGAAGGTGCAGGTGGCAGAGACAGGTCAGTAAGCACAGCAGATGGTAGATCACTGAGTCGAGGAATGTCAAACCACAGATCACTAAGTAAGGACTCATCTGGTCTAGGAAATAGCAGCCGGCGTTCACTTTCTGCCTCATTCAATTTACACACCGGACCTAGCTTTACTGAGGCTACACTGGCAGAACCTGAAAGCCCTAGTCAAAAAACGTCAAAAGAGGCTCAAAAAGTCCCATTGCGCAGACTTATGTATCTCAACAAACCTGAGTTACCAATCCTAATTGTTGGAGCTATAGCTGCAATCCTTAACGGTGTCATACTTCCAATATTTGGTATACTACTTTCCAGCATGATCAAAATATTTTATGAACCACCACATGAACTGAGAAAGGATTCGAAATTCTGGGCACTAATGTTTGTTGTCCTTGGATTAGCATCATTTATTGTTTATCCATCACAAACTTACTTTTTCTCGGTAGCTGGTTGTAAGTTGATAAGACGGATTAGACAGATGTGCTTTGAAAAAGTCGTGACTATGGAGGTAGGTTGGTTTGACAAGCCTGAAAACTCAAGTGGAGCCATTGGTGCAAGGCTCTCTGCTGATGCTGCCAGTGTGCGTGCCTTAGTTGGAGATACACTTGCACAGGTTGTTCAAAATGCATCATCGGCAGTTGCTGGTCTAGTCATTGCTTTTGCAGCATGTTGGCAATTGGCGTTAATCGTTCTTGCTATGCTACCATTAATAGGACTCAATGGATATGTTCAAATGAAATTCATGACAGGATTCAGTGGAGATGCAAAGGTTGGATTAAAAATCAAAACAACATTTTTGCACAGCATTTCTACATTCCACTGGTTAATAAGTTTGTAAATTTCTGCAGATGATGTATGAAGAAGCCAGCCAAGTTGCAAATGATGCAGTTGGAAGTATAAGAACAGTTGCTTCTTTCTGTGCTGAAGAAAAAGTAATGGAGTTGTACAAACAGAAATGCGAAGGTCCCATGAGGACAGGAATCAGGCAAGGACTGATTAGTGGGATCGGGTTCGGGCTGTCCTTCACCTTACTATTTTGTGTCTATGCTACTTGTTTTTATGCTGGAGCACAGCTTGTTGATGATGGAAAGACCACGTTTAACGAAGTTTTTCGTGTAAGTAGAAATTCCACAGTAAATAAGAAAGGTTATATTTTTATTGTATGTTTTCTTCTTCTTTTTCTTTTTGAAATATTTCAGTTCTAATATGTTTTTCTCCCCTTTCAGGTTTTCTTTGCATTGACCATGGCATCTGTGGGAATTTCTCAATCAAGTTCCTTGACACCAAATTCTAGCAAAGCCAAAAGCGCTACCACTTCTATCTTTGCGATCCTAGATCGAAAGTCAGAGATAGATCCAACTAACGAGTCTGGTGAAATTGTAGAAAGTGCGAGGGGAGAAATAGAACTACGTCATGTAAGCTTTAAGTATCCAACTAGACCAGATGTTCAGATCTTCCGAGACCTCAACTTGACAATACGAAGTGGCAAGGTGAAAATGTCAAACAACTCTTATTGAAAGTCTCAAACACCTAGAAGAAATGTTAACTCCAGCTAATTACTTACTGAAAATTGTTTGTCGTTTCTTGCAGACTGTTGCTCTGGTTGGGGAAAGTGGAAGCGGAAAATCAACTGTAATAGCATTATTGGAAAGGTTTTATGATCCCGATTCAGGTCATATCACCCTTGATGGAGTTGAGATACAGAAACTTCAACTGAAGTGGCTCAGGCAGCAGATGGGTCTTGTAAGCCAAGAACCAGCCTTATTTAATGACACGATTCGAGCAAACATTGCCTATGGAAAGGAAGGTGGGGCAACTGAGGCAGAGATTATAGCCGCAGCTGAAAAGGCAAATGCTCACAAGTTCATCAGTGGTTTGGCGCAGGTTGGTATATCAAATTAGTAGAACTAATATATTATTGTTTCTCTCTGAAATGCAAACATTTACCTATTAGACATTTGAGCTCTAGATATATATACCTTGTCAGGATGCAAGTATTTTGACTTGATATATGCATTATTGAAGTTTACAAGCTTTTAGATGATGTGTTAAATGGTAGCTCATTATAGTCAAAAAGTTTTGGTTTTACATTGATACAGCTATGTATCCATGTTTTAGCTTCATACACAGGGCTACTTGTTAGGTTCCCTCTTGAATATCAATAACTTTTTAAAATACAGCTAGCAAGTTATTTTTTTTAGGCTGTAATTTCAAATGCTTGGTTATGACTAAAACAGAATAATATCAAACTGTTTATAACGTTCACATGGTGCAAACATGTAGGGTTATGACACTATAGTTGGCGAGAGAGGAACACAATTGTCAGGTGGGCAAAAACAGCGTGTAGCCATTGCACGTGCCATAGTAAAAAGTCCGAAGATACTACTACTAGACGAAGCTACGAGTGCTCTAGATGCCGAATCCGAGAGAGTTGTTCAAGATGCATTAGACCGTGTGATGGTTAATCGGACAACAGTTGTCGTTGCTCATCGGTTGTCAACGATCAAAGGCGCAGATGTAATTGCAGTGGTAAAGAATGGAGTCATTGCAGAGAAGGGAAAACATGAGACATTGATCAATATTACAGATGGAGTTTATGCCTCCTTAGTTGCACTTCACATCAGTGCAGGAAAGTAGGATCATGTTTCAAGTCCTTTATTTAAGCATGTCGTAATTTGTAAGTTGTAGTAGTAGTAACACTAATCATATTCTTTTCCATCTCTAATTTTTGACCCTTTGTCATTCGAGTATGATAATGGAAAAGAATTTATGGTAATATATGTTTATTATTTCTCATTTCACGAGTCAGAATATTCCTCGGTCAGGTTCGTCTATATATTTTGCTAGGGCTATTATGTTTTACAGCTCTACTTGATTGCTAAGTTAAAATTTTCTACAAGATTAGTTGGTTCACTGCTTATGTGCACTGCCAATTATGAAGGTAGGCTCCATTTTTGACTTTGGGAAACCAACAATACAAGTGTTTTCTTTAATAGGAGTGATGATCTGATCACTTGTGGAACTTGACCGATTGAACACAAAAAGCATTTTTTTTTTATGAAAAATAATATCAATGTAGATATAATGATAATTATAGAAAATAATACTAAAAAGATAATTTTAGGTTCGGTTGCTATTAGAGTAAAATTCAAAACTTGCCTTTTCTGTACTTAACTCCTACTTTAATCCTTTTATAATATATTATAGAAACCAATTACCTTTTCCAACTAAAACATGTTACTTTTTTTATTTTTCTAATTAAAACACCTCATTTTTCAAAAATGTCACGGGTAATTCTACTTAATAAAATAGAACAAAATATTATAATTACAAATAACTAGCCAATTAACATTTTCAACTAAAACACGTTATTATTTCTATTTTAAATAACAAATATGCTACTTTTTTGAAATAGCGCATGTAATTCTATTTAATTTCAGTTTAAATAAAAATTATATAATTTTTAAAAAAAAAAACTCGTGCATCGCACCAGATATAAGCTAGTATAACTTATTAAAGAAGGGCTATATATTTGGGACCATATTACAAGTTGTGTAATCTCATACTATATCTTACGGTATAGGGTTGTTATAAGTTTTTGAAATCACATTTATACACGTTTCGCATTTGACAATTTTTTTTTCAAAGATCATAATCAATTAAAATTCAAATTCAAAGTTGGGACAAAAAGCACTATTGAAAGGAGGTAAGGAAATTTTGATCAAGACAGTGGCTCAGTTTTGCCCAATTATGCAATTGCGCATTTTTCTTCTGTTATCTATATTCAGTTACGGAACGAGTTCAGATAGAGAACGAGTTATGAGTAGATATTGGGGGAGATTATTAGCAAATAAGGAAAAAGTGATGCATTGGATGAGTTGGGAACTGTCAAGTAATAAGAAATCTAATGGTGGATTAGGTTTCAGAAATATGCGTGATTTCAACATGGCTTTGCTGGGAAAAAAGGTTGGAGGCTATTCACTCAAATAGACGGTTTAGTGAGCAAAGTGTATAAGGCTTGGTATTATCTGAAAGAGACGTTGCTAATAGCAAAAATCGGATCCAATCCAAATTTTGTGTGGAGGAGTATTCTAGAAACCCAAAATTTATTAAAAACTGGTACGGTTAATGAAGTTTTGGCGGGTTAAAAAAGTGAAGTCTTTGATGATCTCAGATTAGCATGTGTGGGATGCAGACTTATTAAATGACATTCTTAATATAATGGATGCCAACCTTATCCTGTTAATCCCTCTTCAAAGTGCACATACAGATGCATGGTACTGGGATAAGGAAAAATGGGGCATTATTCAGTTAAAAGTGCATATGCATTAATTCGTGATAAAAAACAAGTGCAGCATTCAAGTGATAATTCAGGATTTTGGCGTAAACTTTGGAACTTGAAGATATCAGTAAAGGTCAAACACTTTCTGTGGTGTGCATCATCTGGTATGTTACCAACGAAAGATCAACTAATCTTAAGAAAAATAGAGGTTAATAGATTTTGTCCATTGTGTAATTTATCTCAGGAAACAGCTTTTCATGTGTTGGTTGAATGTGCATTTGCACAACCATGTTGGGACAAAGCATGATATACAAGTATAAGACGTGATTTCTCAAGTTTTGTAGAATGGATGAATAAAGCAAATTCAATTGCATACAACTAACGAAATTCAGAAAATGATCGTGGTGAGTTTGTCATTTTGGAAGAACATAAACGACATTGTTTGGAATCAGAAAGGAATAGAGTCTGAAGCAGTGGTGAACTCGTCATTTCTAGTTCTTAACCAATGGTAGAGTGCACAAGACCGGTCATTTGATATTTCTCTTGGGTTCATGACCCAATCAGATGGCAAAATGCACTGGCAGCAATCACAGATAGACATGGTTAAAATCAATACTGGTGCAGCTCTGGATACTACAGTTTTTTCATGATATAAAGGGATCACGAGGGGAAGTTACTTGAGGCTAGAGCATGTTGCAGGCAAGAAAGTATAGCCCCAGACATGACAGAAGCGCTCAGCTAGGTAAAAGCAAGTGCTGGCCAAAGGTGATAATGGAGTCTGATTGTCTTCTGGTACTTCAAGCAATCAGGTGTTCATCAACCAATTTTTCTTACTTTGGCGGAATGTTAAATGAATGCAAGCAACTTCTTTCTGAACTAGAAGATTATATATTGACATTTAATTTTCTTAAACGATCCGCGAATAAGATGGTTCACTATCTAGCAAGATACAATAATTCTTTCATTGATCATAGTTGGACAAGGAGTGAAGTCCATCATAAATTTTTACATGTATTACTGAATGATTTGAAAGTTTAATGAAGTTGCATTTCTTGTTTGGAAAAATAATTTAGTTAAGGTGTGACTTTTTATTACTCTTTTCCTGTGAATTTTATCTTCACGATTTTTTTTCCTGACATTTTAAAAACTAAAATTGTTTAAAATATTAGTAATATTTATTAGTAATTAATATTTTATTAAATAGAATTACCCGTTTTATTTTAGAAAAAAGAGCAAGTTTTGTTATTTAAAATATAAAAAATAATATGTTTTGGTAGAAAAAGGTAATTGATAAGTTATTATTAATTTTTATACTTTTGTAAATAAAACTGTTCGTGATATTTTTGGAAAGAGAGTTGTTTTAGTTGAGGAAAATAAAATAAGGTAACATGTTTTACTTAAAAAAGGTAATTGGTTTAAAAACTAATATAATAAGGGTAATTAAGTAAAAATAATAAAATTATTAAGTAAGAATAATTAAGTAATTTCAGCAAGTACCGTACTGACCGATTACCAAATTTTCAATGTTTCGTTTAT
>PHNY01275997.1:0-16493 GCA_003724115.2 Anethum foeniculum | reverse complement strand
ATTTTATATATATATATATATATATATATATATATATATGTTAAGTTCAAAACTGTCTTTAGTAATTTATTATTATACATTCTTATGTTTTTAGACCATAAACAACTATATTTTTAACAGTAAAACATAACTTGATATTGAATTTTTATTAAGATTTTATATTTGAATTTTAAAAATATTTAACTTTTTAATGAATATTTTTAAAATTTAAGCAACGTCATAATTAAATAAATTTTAATATTTTAAGATTTAACAATTCCCAATTCGAGTTTTAGAACTATTTCAAAAAGATGAATAAAAGGCACATCACCCTTAATTTTTTACCTAATTTAATTATTTTCTATAAAGTAAATTGTAATGAATTATATATACATTTATTTCATTTCATTTTTTATTCGAGATAATATAGAAATTTATCGATTTTGCTATTTTTTCAATATATCTTATAAATTAATACTCCCTCCGCTTAATTTATTTGTCCTGTTTAATTTTTAGTAGTCAAATGTTGTAAACTAAGATTCTTTTTTTTTTTTATTTTAAAAAATTGACGAATTAAAGTAAGTAAAAAAATGCATAATAAAGTAAATAAGTAATATCTAATAATGTAATTCATAATTATTTTCCATTATATAATATGTGAAAGTCATACAAAATTAGGAACTAAAGATTGCAATATTGCATAATCAATTGCCTCGTATCTATAACCAATCGAAACTCAGCGTTCTTCCAGCGTGGCACTCAACGAGTCAATATAAACTAAGAAGCTCAGTCCCACGCGCACAACCACACGCGCCTCTTCTTAAAACGCTCATTAACAACATTCACAAAAGCTGTACAAGTAAAGCTTATCGCCCTCAACAAAACCCCAACTTTAATTTGCAAGCCAAGTGGGATCGAATCACCCAATTCAGATCATCAATTCATTCCAGGTATACATACAAATATTTGTATCTATATGTATTCAATTGTAATTTTTTTAATTCTATTTTCTTGTTTTTAATTGTGTATGTATATGGGTTTTTTACTGTTAGGTTATTCAATTTGGAGGAAGATTTGTCATTTTGATTTGGGGATTCGATTGTATTAGGGTTGTGTTTTTGTGGGTCTTGAGTAGTTTTTGAAAAAGGTGAAATCTTGGTGCTTTCTTGATCAAGAAGTTATTTTTAGCTTTGATTCAATTGGGGTTGTGAAAGTTACAATTTTCTTGAATCTTTTTAGGGTTTTAGAATTCAGGGGTTTTTATTTGGTGGGTCGGGTTTCGATTTTCGTGTTATGGACTTGAGATTGTAATAGTCTTGTTGATCCACATTTGGGATTTAGAGTGAAGTGAGGGATTTTGGTTCAGAATTTGAGGATTACGCGGTTGAGGTTTGCAGTTTGAATTGTGAATTTTTGTTGTTCTTGATTTGGTAGAGGAAGATCTTGAGCTAAGTTTGCGTTGTTATGGCCAACCCACCAAAGACTTCAAGTGGGTACTCTGATGTGGTTGTTCCGGCAAATAATGAACCAGCTAATCCTCAGTTTGAAACAAAGTCGACCCCTCCTTTTACCTCGTCAGTGGGACCTAGATTTTTTTCGCCACCAATTATACAGCCAAGTCAGATTCCTTCAACGTCTGTTAGGATCCCAAGTCCAAATTCAGTTATACAGCCAAATCAGATTCCTTTACCGGATGTTAGGACCCCAAGTCCGAATTCGGGTATGCAGCCAAACCAGATTACTTCGCCATTGGTTAGGACCTCAAGTCCAAGTTCTGTTTTAGCAGCAAATGGAATTAGAGCTGGTAGTCCTGGTCCCCATTTAAGCACTCCACCTGGTCCTCCTAGGTTCTCTTCCCCACTCCAACCTGCAGCTGTGCCCTTTCGGACTTCTCCTGCAAGTCCTCAGCCACCTGCTTTTTCTTCTAGTTCATCTTTGCCTACTTCATCACCTCCTCAATATTCAAATGGTGCATATGGGTTGCAGACTCAAGCTTCGGATGCTTCTGAGGATCTCTTGCATGTTACTGATTCCACAAATGTTTTATTCTCAGCTAAAAAGGTACCTCTATCTCCTTTTTATACAATTCAAGCAGTATATATTTGTTTGCTACAGTTTAGGGACCTTGGCATTTTGTTATTGTTGTAGAAATTGTGCTATATTCATATCATGTGAGCAGGGGTCTTTTTAAAATCTGGACTGATTAACAGGATTAGTTTGTTGCTTCTAAATTGTTAATTGTTATGTATTCCTGCATTCTTTACAGGTATGTGTTTCCTGATATGAAAATTTGTCACAGGAAAAATGAGCACACTTTCATGCGTGAAACTCTATGTTAGTTTCTTTTCAGTTAAAATAATGAAACAGTTTTCCCATCAAACGTCGATTTTTTTTTTCACTGTGATAACTTCTTGCATCATTTGTGGTTTCCATTATATGCACATGTTAGTATATTTGCATTGACAAAAATTATGGTATATATATGAGAGAGTGTACGTTTTATAGGTCCCGAAACAGAAGAAGTTCTTTAATACACCTAGTCTGGGGTTTGGAGCACTGGCTTCTCCTGGGAGGGAAATCTCACTTGGTCCCCAAATAATTCAACGGGATCCTCATCGCTGCCAAAATTGTGGAGCTTATGCAAACTTTTATTGCAATATTCTAATTGGTTCAGGCCAGTGGCAGTGTGTGATTTGTCGAAACTTGAATGGAAGTGAAGGTGAATATATAGCTTCCAGTAAGGAAGAGCTTCGGTCTCTGCCAGAGCTATCCTCCCCATTTGTAGATTACATTCAGACTGGGAATAAGAGGCCTGGTTTTGTTCCAGTTTCTGATTCTAGAATGTCTGCACCTGTTGTCCTTGTAATAGATGAGTGTTTGGATGAGCCTCATCTTCAGCACTTGCAGAGCTCTTTGCATGCATTTGTAGATTCTCTACCCCCAACAACAAGAATTGGGATTGTGCTGTTTGGCCGTACAGTATCGGTATATGATTTCTCGGAAGAGTCAACTGCCTCTGCTGATGTGCTGCCTGGTAGAAACTCACCGAGCCAGGAATCTTTGAAAGCACTGATTTATGGGACTGGGTTATATTTATCACCTGTTCATGCTTCTGGCCCTGTTGCTCATTCCATATTTTCATCTTTGCGGCCATATAAGCTAAATCTTCCTGAAGCTTCTAGAGATCGTTGCCTGGGCACTGCAGTTGAGGTTGCTTTGGCAATAATTCAAGGACCGTCAGCAGAGCTTCCACGAGGTGTGATGAAGAGGTCTGGAGGCGATAGTCGAATAATTGTTTGTGCTGGAGGACCAAATACGCATGGCCCTGGATCAGTGCCTCACTCGCAGGGTCATCCCAATTACCCTTATATGGAAAAAGCAGCATTGAAGTGGATGGAGAATCTTGGCCGTGAGGCTCATCGACGAAACACAGTGGTTGATATATTATGTGCAGGAACGTGCCCTGTACGAGTTCCCATTTTGCAACCTCTTGCAAAAGCTTCTGGAGGTGTTCTGATACTCCATGATGACTTCGGAGAGGCTTTTGGTGTAAATTTGCAGAGGGCTTCCACTAGGGCAGCTGGTTCCCATGGTTTGTTGGAGGTGCGTTGTTCTGATAATATTTTCATAACTCAAGTAATAGGCCCTGGTGAAGAGGCAAATGCAGATAATCATGAAAGTTTCAAAAACGACAGCTCCCTATCTATACAAATGCTTAGTGTTGAAGAAATGCAGTGCTTTGCGTTATCCATGGAAACAAAAAGTGACATCAAAAGCGATTATGTATACTTTCAGTTTTCAATACAATACTCAAATGTATATCATGCTGATATATCAAGAGTGATTACTGTAAGATTACCAACTGTGGATAGTGTTTCCGCATATCTTGATAGCATTCAGGATGAAGTGGCATCCGTTATTATTGCCAAGAGGACTCTCTTACGAGCCAAAAGCTCTTCGACAGCAAATGATATGCGAGCAACAATAGATGAAAGAATAAAAGACATTGCTTCTAAGTTTGGGTCACAGATGTCGAAGTCGAAGCTTTATCGGTTCCCCAAGGAGCTTGCCCTAATGCCAGAACTTTTATTTCATCTCAGACGAGGGCCACTTTTGGGAAACATTATTGGGCATGAAGATGAGAGGTCTGTGTTGCGGAATCTGTTTCTTAATGCATCCTTGGACCTGTCTATTCGCATGGTAGCACCACGATGTCTTATGCATCGTGAAGGTGGCACTTTTGAGGAACTTCCAGCTCACGACCTTGCTATGCAATCTGATTCAGCAGTTGTTCTTGACCATGGCACAGATGTCTTCATTTGGTTGGTATGCCACTAAACTTAGCTTCTTGGTTTTAGTTTAGCATATGTTTCCTGATAATCAGCCTATGATGTAAGTTTGCTAAAAGATTGGTCCTACAATTTTACTGTTGGGGATTTTATTTCCAAGATATATTATTCAAGTCATTTATTGATACTTGACAGAACCATATGTTTCAATTCTCAGTCCTTCAGGCGTTATATCCATTAAAGGTTAAGGTTTTTGTACTGGAATATAGATCAACGGGGACATCAAGTAATGATATGCTTATTTTAATGTCTTCCGACCTCACTTAAAAACCCATCTTGTCTGCATAAAGTCTTACCATTATTTGTAACTGTTATGCTTCCACAGATATGTGGTTGTCGTAGAATGTTTGTACTTTGTAGGGTTAGTTTGTTATATAGATCTAAAGTAAGTTTCTTTCTGAAAATTGATTTGCCATGTAACCATATCACTTTCAAGTTCGGGAGTTCTTTTCTAACAAAGGCTTTAGAAGAAAATGGTATTTCTTTATAGACTTTTTTTTAACAAATTTGGCAAGTGGATTTTTTCTTTCTTCTAAGCAAGATTTTATTTTCTCGGGTATTTATCTGCTTTCTAGTGAATTTTAGGTGTATTGGAGTCAGAGATAGGTGGGGAAGGATTATACCCTGTGCTATTGCATGGTCATGGCTTAAAGTCGTCATTTCACCTCGCCCTTTACTTAAAAAACTAATGTTTTGGTTGAGTGGAATGGGATTCTTACTACTATATTTGTAAATTATTAATTATCATTGCATCCTTTGTTACATTCCATTATATCCATAGCAATTTGACCTAGAACTCAAACATACCAATTTGAGATTGAGTGCTTCATTTTCCTTCCTACCCTTTCTCCTTCATTTATCTCATTGTAGAAAATTTGCGCTTAGTCGTTTTTAACACTTTCAACTCATACATCCTTTCTTTCTACTTCATATTCTCTCCAAGCAGAAGCAGATGGAGCATGAAGTCATGAGAAATATATAATGTGCCCCCCAAAAAATTACATCAAGTACTAGTGTTAAATCTGTTCAATATGAACTTGTAGGTTCTTGTAAGAAGTATAAGATCTGTTATATGATACTGACATTTGAACTTTTTGTTCCTGCATCTACTTTCTTGCTTAAATTCTAGTATTGATGTTGTATTTCTGGGTGTTATCAGGGTGCTGAATTAGCTTCTGAAGCGGGTAAAAGTGCTGCAGCTTTGGCAGCTTGTCGGACATTAGCCGAGGAACTTACAGAAATGCGGTTTCCAGCTCCTAGGATCTTGGCATTTAAAGTAATAATGATATGGGCTATATGCTTAGTAGTCTCTACTATTTACTTCATTCTATGGTTTTAAAATGTAAGGAAATATTCTGATGTGAATGTATATATTCGCAGGAGGGGAGCTCTCAAGCTCGATATTTTGTTTCAAGGCTAATACCAGCACACAAGGATCCCCCATATGAGCAAGTAAGTTACCAAGTGGTTTTCAGTATAACAAAGTTCAGTTTGTTCGGGGCATGTGAATATGTAATATATAGTATTACAAGAACACTTTCCAAACTTGAAGTTACCCAATCATTAAATTTACCATTTTGTGTACAGGAAGCAAGATTTCCACAGCTTCGAACTTTAACTGCAGAACAAAGAACAAAGTTGAAAAGTAGTTTTATTCACTTTGATGATCCTAGCTTCTGTGAATGGATGCGCAGTTTGAAAGTTTCACCGCCTGAACCAAGCTAAGAGCAATACCTTAAACATTTTGTAGCTATAGTCTTTACCATACAGCGAGTGAATCTCTATAGAGAGCTGTGCACTAAAGTCATGCTTGTATAATGATGCATCAACTTCTTGGTCCACATTTTATTTTCTTTCACACCCCTTGGCCCCTAGCTCCAGTTTTGGATATCATTTTCATATTTCTTCTTGGCTTTAACCTTTTTTTTTTTTTTTTTTCCTGGATAAATATGTATACTTACTGTACTTTAAGATTTTAAGGGGGAGTATCATTACGATTCAGTTTTGAGTTTAAAATGCCAATTGTCAAGGCAAAACATTTCGTTTCCTTGCATACTACACTGCAAGTGCCAAGTAGAGTATATTATATAATGATTCTTACTCTTTTTTCCTAAAAGAATAAACGTTGCTAAAGGCTTCTCTTCCGATAAATCTTTCATTCTTAAACATTATTCCAAATTAATAATTACTACAAATTTATTCAACTCTTGTATTATTGACAATCTTTGTAGCCATGTTATTTTTTCAAATCTAAAATTACAAGTTTACGATGTCATAATTATATTTTTATATAAAATATAGTTACAAGTTCTTTTCTAGAGATGTATGCTAATATAATTATATTCATTACCAGATCTTAAAATGGACGAAGAGTCGATTAGAATACAATTAAATAAATAATTAACCTGAAAATTAGTCCCAATAATTTTGTATTTATATTAAAATTCAATATTTTTATATACATTTTAAATACACGAAATTAGACAGAAAATAAGAAAACGAGCTTAGGTAGCGTCAAAAGAACAGTACAGTCTCGAGTCAAAGTTTTTAAGTTTAAGTTTAACACAAACAAAACAATGAAAAAATGTACTTATAAAATAAAACTAGTTGTGAAGTACCTTATCTTCAACACGTCACCTTGTTTCACTTCCAGTTATTACATTCTACTCATCATCATCACTTTTCAGACACCAAATGACGTCATCAACGGTGGCGCCGCCGTTAAACTCGCCGGCGTTAACCCACCTCTCATCTCTCTCCCTCACCTCCTCCTCCACTTCACTACTTTCACTAACTCACCACAACAAAACAATGGGCCGCAGCTGGAGAAGATGGGCTGGTCATAAGAACGTTCTTGATTATGGGCCACGACGGCCCATCAAGGCGATGGCTTCATTAGGTGGTTTTTTGGGTGGGATATTTAAAGGGACTGATACTGGTGAGTCCACTAGGCAGCAGTATGGTTCTACTGTTGCAGCTGTTAATAAGTTTGAAAATGAAGTGTCTGGTCTTAGTGATGCACAGTTGAGAGATAGGACTTCTTTACTTAAGGAGAGAGCTAGTAAGGGTGATTCTTTGGACTCCCTTTTACCTGTAAGTATTCATTTTTCGAGATTATTTATTTTTCGAGATTATGATTACAATGTCTTTATTATGTTAGGATTAATAATACACTGTGATTGTTATGTTGGGATTGAGAAAATGCATTATTTTTTCGAGATTATAATGTAGTATGACTACGAGTTAGGATCAAAATTAATTTGTAGAGGGTACTTGCGAAAATTCGGATTATGGACATTTTTTAGTTCTAATGTGTGGTCTATTGGTTAAAATGATTTACAGTTGTAGTTGTTGTCATTAGCACTATAGTCATTGTTTACGATGGTTCTGTAAGATTAACCACTTGGGGAAAGAGGTAGTTTAGTCTGTCTTTTGTTATTTGTAGGAAAGTAATGGATCGGATGATGTGATGTTCATTGGTTTACTGCCCAAGTCGTCAGATATGTTCTAGGATAATCAAGTCATATTCTAGCTACAATAAGTATAAACTTGGTAAAACTTCGGTAGCTTTGTTTTCAGCTTTTATGTTATGATTTTTAGGTCAGCTTGTTTATGTGAATCTCGACCGTAATTACACCAATATATGCAGAAGCCTGAATTTAAAATACATCAGTTTTTGCCGCTTTGTGTTGTAGGCTTGAGTGTTAAGTGTGGAGTCTGACTAGAGGTACTCATTTATATCACATCACTTGAGGAAGTTAACTAGTAAGCATATCCCAAAAGGCCTCATTCTAATGGAGTTAATTGGCTGCTCTATATACCAGATAATTTTCTATTATCTATTCGATGTGGTACTTGGGTTGACACCACCCAACACCTCATCTGTTTTCTGCACAAAGGAAGTCAAATAGAATCACATAATGCTCTAGTCCTGAATGTTTCTTTCTTTTCGGTTTACTTCTGCTCTCTCTGATTTACAGGTTCCCCTTGATTTATTTAGTAAAATCTGTCTGTTTCCTTGCAGGAGGCATTTGCTATTGTGAGAGAGGCTTCAAAAAGGGTTCTAGGCCTTCGTCCTTTTGACGTGCAACTGATAGGTATGATCAGTTATCTCTACCTTTTTGTCCAGTAAATGCTTCCCGGTTACTGAAAGGTATACTTTGTATAACTATATACTGATTGATGGCTCAATAGTAATCGAAGGAAGATAATACTGAGTACCCTTACCTTTTATTTTAATTTTGAAATCGAGTACCTATCCCTACCTAAACATATGGCATATAGAGTTATTTACTATTCAGAATGCATTGTACATGGCATCTGTCAACAATAGTTACACATCTTGTACATGGGCACCTCATATGTTGCAGATGATCATTTCTATTTACCAATAAGAGCTGCTAAAGGAGAATTCAGATCTTCCTGAACAACGTACCGTCTTTACTTTTAGTTCATTTGTTTCATATAATTTAGGTGGCATGGTTCTACATAAGGGAGAAATCGCTGAAATGAGGACTGGTGAAGGAAAGACTCTTGTTGCCATATTGCCAGCTTATTTGAATGCTTTAAGCGGTAAAGGAGTCCATGTTGTTACCGTTAACGATTATCTGGCTCGACGTGATTGTGAATGGGTTGGTCAGGTTCCTAGATTTCTTGGATTGAAGGTTGGCCTAATTCAACGTATGTAATTTTGTTCTTTTAAATAAATAAATAAATATATATATATATATATATATATATATATATATATTTCACATCTATATGGTTTGAACTTAATAAGTTAAGTTCCAGTTAGCTAAGAATTGGGTCATATCAGTGCTTTATTGAATCTTTCATGTTGTAAGTCAACATTTAGGCAAACTTTTCTTATAATAAATATAGGATACTACCTCGGTCCCAAACTATACGATTTTAAGGCATATAATGAGGCACTTGTACATAATACTTTCTGAATAAAAAATGGGACTAAATTTTAATCGAAAAGGAAAAGCAAAGAAATATTATCTACAGATCCTTCATTTTTGTGCCTTGAAGTGCATGTAAATAATCTAAGTTTGTAAGTGACAGAAATGAGAGAGGGATTCGGAAATCGTATAAAATGAAAATGTTATTCTCACACGGTTTTCAACCCTAGAAATTTTGAAGAGAGTTCACTGATAAATGAACCTATGCTAGTAGAATCTTAGACCGATCTAGCCTTGCCGAAATTACTGAGTAGTGATCTCATATTTACTTGCAGGTATACTTTAAGATGTTTGTTGAGAGTTTTCAGTACATGTGACCGCATATTTTAAATATATTACATAATTAGCATTGGGGGAGTATGTGATTGAGAGTTATGAGCTGTATGGTTAAATGAAATTTAATAGCCAATATAGCATTCTGTTATCAACTTAAAGAATATCTTTGTGGAAATTAAGTATATGTAGTTGTTCCGCGAAGTCACCTAGAGTTCCATGGTATACCTATATACTTTATCATACATATCAAAAGATACATTTTTTTTTTCTTTTTGCTCCTAGAGCAAGTTATTAATATTCGGATTCAGTATAGTGTTTGATTCGATTGTCTTACGCAATACCTGCAGTTTGCTTTTGTGTGTAGCCTCTGGTTTGATACTTTCTCCACTTTAATGATGAAATGTTTATGTTGGCAGAGGATATGACAAGTGAGCAGAGGAGGGAGAATTACTTATGTGACATCACGTATGTCACCAATAGTGAGCTTGGTTTTGATTACTTGAGAGATAATCTTGCCACGGAAAGTAAATTTTGTTTTATGCTATAAAAACTATAACTATCGCTGGATAATTCTTTGTCAACAGTGGTTAATTTCATTTTCATCATTAGGACTTTTTTGTTTTACAGAGTGTTGATGAGCTTGTTATGAGGAAATTTAATTACTGTGTTATTGATGAGGTTGATTCCATCCTTATTGATGAAGCAAGAACTCCTCTCATTATATCTGGACCTGCTGATAAACCAAGTGACCGGTACTATAAAGCTGCAAAGATTGCTGCTGCATTTGAGCGAGAGATACACTACACTGTAAGTAAATATGCTCATTATTGTTTTACCTTTCATCATGTTATTGTATCTAATCAAGTGTCATCTAATATTAAGTATTCTTTTTAGTTAGGTATAGTTTTCACAGTGCTAAGGAATGAGTTGAAATGTATAACGAGAGGGTTGTTTATAAACTAAAGATAGGAACTTGAGTCATTTATGCTAACGACTGATCTAGTTAAAATATTTTATTCTTTTCTAAAGTTTCTAGGCAGAGAGTTACCTAGGAACCTTTTGACCAGTACCGTTATTCCAAGATCTCCTAATAGGCTGATACACACATAAGTAATATTTTTCAAACAGTTAAGAAAAATTGATCTAGGCTTGGAATAGAGTATAATGTAAGTGGTAGGTACCTTATATATATTTGGCTCTCATGGTGTACCTAAAGCTGTCAATGCACATGGGAAGAAGTTCTTTTACTGCTCAAGTTTTCTTTTTCTACTATATATATATCGGGTATTTCCTTAAAGATACGTAAATAGAGATCATTCGTAAAACCAACTGATTCATAAGCTTTCAGTCTTCAACTCTTGTCATGCAACATTTTTTAGATCTAAATTTGACCGCAGGCTTATTATCCGCTAAGCTGATCATGATAGATTTTAGATGTTCTCAAGTTTCTGTTATGTAAAATTTGTGCTAGCGTTATAAGTTGTAGCTTTCAGCTTTCTGACAAGAAAAATAGAAGTCACTTAAAGCATAGAAAACTCTTCTAAAAATTTGCTTGGTGTTTTGCAGGTTGACGAGAAGCAGAAAAGTGTGTTAATTACTGAACAGGGATATGTAGATGCAGAGGAAATTTTAAATGTAAAGGATTTATATGATCCTAGAGAACAGTGGGCATCATATCTTTTGAATGCAATAAAGGCAAAGGAACTTTTCCTTAGAGATGTGAACTATATAATTCGTGATAAGGAGGTTCTTATTGTTGATGAATTTACCGGTCGAGTTATGCAGGTGATTTATTTTCCTCTAGTTGTAGCTTGTAAAACATGTACTACGTATTTATAGTATGTTACGCTCTATCCTGCAACTGTACCTGTGCTGCAATTGCACCCATTGCTGAAGCCACTAAATGTAATTGAATTGAATATTAAATTATTTAGCTTTGGGAAGTGAGAATCAGATTTTTTTAATCTCTACTTACAGATGTTACTTGGTCTTTAGGGGAGGCGGTGGAGCGATGGACTTCATCAGGCAGTTGAAGCAAAAGAAGGCTTGCCTATTCAGAATGAAACAGTTACTTTGGCTTCTATTAGTTACCAAAACTTCTTTCTCCAGGTTTGATCAAGTTTTTAGCTCTTGTATTAGGCAAGTTATTTTCCAAT
Source organism: Anethum foeniculum (assembly GCA_003724115.2). Taxonomy (NCBI): domain Eukaryota; kingdom Viridiplantae; phylum Streptophyta; class Magnoliopsida; order Apiales; family Apiaceae; genus Anethum; species Anethum foeniculum. The sequence goes on along the minus strand of PHNY01275997.1, from coordinate 4,769 downwards.
TATGTCTTTCTATTTATGTTAGTAGAGCTCATGATTCATCTTTGTGTTATAGTTTCCAAAACTCTGTGGCATGACTGGTACTGCAGCCACTGAGAGTGCAGAATTTGAAAGTATATACAAGCTCAAAGTCACGATTGTCCCTACAAACAGAGCTATGATTAGAAAGGTTAGTTGACATTAAATTTCATTACAATATCTTTAACCTTATGCTTAAAATATCTAATTCAAATAAGAAAACTTGATTTTGAAGTAATGTCAAAAAGAATGATATCATCGGCTCTTTCTCTTTTCATCTAGTTGTTTAATCTGTATTAAAAATGATCCATGCTGTACTTTCAGGATGATTCAGATGTGGTCTTCAAAGCAACTACCGGAAAATGGCGGGCTGTTGTGGCTGAGATTTCTAGGATGCACAAAACAGGTCGTCCTGTGCTTGTTGGTACAACTAGCGTTGAACAAAGCGATACAGTGTCAATGCAACTGCGTGAAGCTGGAATTTCCCATGAGGTAAGGTTTATTTGCTTCAAAATTAGACTATTTCATTAATGACTTCCTTTTGACCACCAGTGCATATTAGATGCTTGTAAAAAATAAACTTCTAGCATCCTGAAAAATCTTTTCACCGAGTAACTTCATGTAAAGGTTCTCAATGCAAAACCAGAGAATGTGGAGCGAGAAGCTGAGATTGTAGCACAGAGTGGTCGACTTGGGTCAGTTACAATTGCAACAAATATGGCAGGTCGTGGAACAGATATTATACTTGGAGGAAATGCAGAATTTATGGCAAGGTTAAAGTTACGTGAAATGCTCATGCCAAGGTATTTCCAGGTTGAACAAGGGTTACCTACATCTAGTTTGTTTATCCTGGTAAACACATATTGCATGCAGTACTACAAGAATGTAAGAAATACTAAGAATAATTCAAAAGAATGAAATACCCTATTAGATTCTGCCATTTATACTCATGGGAAACTGTGGACTGGCTCTGAGATATATATAGTGTTACTGCCATTATGATTACTGTGATCATGTTTGTTACCGATGACTGCATGACTGCACTTCGTTTCTTGCTTGCCCTTCATTAGCTTTAAGTTAATTCTGAAATAAGATTACTTTTGTAGCCTATGATTCCATTATACTCATTTGAGTAGTAGAGCATGGCATCAGCTTAATCTGAAACTCTAACTTTTAATAATAGAATAACTGAATAACTTTGCAGTGTGATTGTGTGAATATGTTTGCTTGTTCTGCAGAGTTGTTAAACCAGGTGATGGAGATTATGTTTCTGTGGAGAAGCCTATACCGAAGAAGACATGGAAGGTCAGTTTATAACATTATTTTTTGTGAATTGTTCTGAATTAATCTTTTCAGACCATCAAAATGTTCTTTTGTTCATATCACCATTACATAATCTGCCAGGTGAATGACAGTCTATTTCCTTGTGAACTATCAAAAGAAAAAATCAATTTGGCTGAGGAAGCTGTAGAGTTGGCTGCCAAAACATGGGGGCAATGGTCGTTAACTGAACTTGAAGCGGAGGAACGACTATCTTATTCTTGTGAGAAGGTGAAATATAGAAAGGATATTGATCATTCCGTCACATGTTTATCTATGAATATTAGATGCATAGGTATTTTCACATAATGTGATAGTGCCTGATTTTGCTTGTTGACGCTACCAGTGTATGCATATAGAGTAGTCCACTCTCATTTTCCCTCAACTTATACATTATTTTTTGATGGCAGGGTCCAGTTCAGGATGAAGTGATAGCAAAGCTGCGCCTTGCCTTCCTAGAAATTGGTAAGGAGTACAAGGTCTACACTGACGAAGAAAGGAAGAAGGTAGCTTGCGTTTCTTTTACTGCCTCATTGTCAGTTTTGTTTATATTAACCAAGATTTGAGTTGTTATGAGCAAGGGACAGTGCAACAAAATTGTATGGTCCTATATGTACCACTAGTTGTAAAGACCTTTAACAGCAATCTTGCTGTATGACAAGTATAAAACGTACAATTCGATAACATTTAGATTCCATTTGTCTCCTAAAAGAAATATAAAATTACCTATATGCAGGAAAAACTGCAAACAGAGGGTGACCTACGTTTTTAGAATGCCAATTGAATAATGTTCTAAGCAATTTAAATTCAGTAGGATGCTTTTAGACAAGTTTGTCTCATTCAGATAAGCAGAACATCTTAAATCTTAATAATTTGATCATGATGTTTAAAAGATTCTGTGTCCGGCTTACCAAAAATATTTAGAGGAACCTAAAACTTCTTTTATATGAGTACACATGTACTTAAACAAGTTGGTTATTTCTTAAACCATGAATTCCTAATAGGTGGTTTCTGCTGGTGGCCTTCATGTGGTTGGGACAGAACGCCATGAATCACGTCGCATCGACAACCAGGTACAACTTTCTTAATCAACCATCAAATGAAAACTTTCACGCATTCCATCCATCCGTCATTTCTTCACCTACCTAATTTATTCTGAGTATTCCAGTATCTGTGTTTTATAAACATTTTAAAATGTTATATCAATAGTTGCGTGGTCGAAGTGGTAGGCAAGGAGATCCTGGAAGTTCTCGCTTTTTCCTTAGTCTTGAAGATAACATTTTCAGAATTTTTGGCGGAGACCGGATTCAGGTTTAGTTTTTTAACCTAGTGATGCTCCTCATGATGATGTAAATGTTTTTCCTAGACAGTCTCTGATACTGTCACATGTAGGGGTTGATGAGAGCCTTTAGAGTTGAGGACCTGCCGATTGAATCAAAAATGCTGACTAAAGCTCTAGATGAAGCTCAAAGAAAAGTCGAAAATTACTTCTTTGATATACGTAAGCAATTATTTGAGTATGATGAGGTCTTAAATAGCCAAAGAGATCGGGTATATACAGAGAGAAGACGCGCATTAGAATCTGACAATCTCCAACCTCTACTTATTGAGTATGCTGAATTAACAATGGATGACATCTTAGAGGTAATTTATATTCAACATTGTTATCGTTTGCCCTAAGAAGACATTTGGTACTTGATCGTGCTTTAACTTTCTGTTTACGATATTTAAAAGATGCAACTATTTAAACTTTTAGAATATACAAAAAAGGAAAAGTGGCTGGTACATTTCAGTTCAAATGATATCAAAACTAATCTTATCTCCAGGTGTTTATGTTGGTTTTTTTATTTTTGTTGAAAATCTGAATAGGCAAACATAGGTTCTGATGCTCCAAAGGAAAGTTGGGATCTTCAAAAGCTCGTTGCAAAGGTTCAACAGTAAGAACTCCCCTTCTGCTTATTTTGAAACTGTTCTAAATTTTTTAGGTTTCACAGTGTAAGAATTTCATAACCGTGTGGTTGAAATCTATATCTTATGTCTAGCTGACCCTGATCCTCACTCACTGCAGCATTTGACCACTTAGCTTGTAGTATGAAAACAATTCTTAACATGCACACGTAATTGCATATAGGTATTGCAACCTATTGAGTGATTTAACCCCAGATCTGTTGGCAAGCAAATGCTCGAATTATGAGGAGTTGCAGGATTACCTTCGACTTCGTGGTCGAGAAGCTTATCTGCAGAAAAGGGTATGATTTCATGTTTTACTAATTTTAGATCTACAGTGTAGGCGTCCTATTCCAACCATCTCAACAAAATTAATTCACTTGTGATATTTTCTTTAGGAAATTGTGGAAAAAGAAGAATTAGGTTTGATGAAGGAAGCAGAAAGGTTCCTTATTTTAAGTAACATAGATCGACTGTGGAAGGAGCACTTGCAAGCACTAAAATTTGTTCAGCAAGCAGTCGGTTTACGTGGATATGCACAACGTGATCCACTTATTGAGTACAAGCTAGAAGGCTATAATCTTTTTATAGAGATGATGGCACAAATTAGAAGAAATGTTATATATTCTATATACCAGGTTTGTAGAATTTTCCATTGAGCAATAAAAGCAAAGCTAACGTATTTTCTGCCTGGTTTTGTGCCCCACTGCTCATCTTTAACTGCTATAAATTTTCCATGAACAGTTTAAACATGTGATGATAAAGGAAAAGGAGCAAGCTGACAAATCAAGCAAGCTTGACAAGAGCGGAAATGATAGTGCCAGCAAAAAACCAAATCCAGTTGGTGCTGGTGAGACGTCATCATAAATTGTCACCGGTAACGCTTAGTACACAAGGCTTACGAATACTATTTCAGGTATCTGAAACAGTACACCAATATTTATGATCTGTCAAATTTTGTTAGTAATATGCCAAAGCTTAAGTTATCACAGAAGAACACTGTTCATAGCAGGCCTTGTAAATTTTGTAAGGTAAGGATGTAAATTGTATCGTAACCAAAACACAAAAATGAAATGTATAGAGGCAGTAGGTAAAGCTGATGTATTAGAAATAACATTCATGTCTGGTAAAAATTTGTTGACAATATAACATGGTTCAATGTGCGCGAAGAAGGATCCTTTTCCTTCCCTTCCCGTAAGAACCACATTTTAAAGTCGAAATGAAGGGAATTCTTTCAAAGAGGCTTGCATTGATTTGTTTTACGCAAAATACTAACAAGCACAGATCACAATTTATTAATAACTGAACTTATTTGAGTAGGCATCAGCTTGAACGTCAAAATGGAACTTCTTTGGATCCCGAGTTTGAAGTTTTCTTTAGTTTTCAATATAGGTGAAGCATATATTTGGAAATTGTACAAGTTCTGTGAGGGGTCCTTGCCACTTTAGTGTACTGTTAAGTACAGGTGCAAAGCCCGCCTGATTCGG
>PHNY01275979.1:0-10407 GCA_003724115.2 Anethum foeniculum | reverse complement strand
GGGGGGGGGGGGGGGGGGGGGTAACCAAGCCTACCTCCCCGGCTGGCCCTCATAATTTAATAGAGAACTTTTTCTGGAACCCTGACTAAGAGTAAAAATCGATAGAAAAAATAATTTTAAGCCTCGGTTAACCTCCAAAAATTAGTGATTTTTTTAACCCAGCCTTTTTGGGATCCTGGTTCTGCCATGTTAGGCCTCCATCATCTAGCTGCCCCGAAGAATCCCCATAATCCAATTTGGAAACAGCCTACCTCTCCATTAACAATGTGCATACAGTAACTAGAGTAAGGAGACTGAAAGAATAAGTGACCATGGGTCTCCTATGTCGTACCACAAAGAACACAAATTTCATCAACATGAGCTAACCAAGGTTTATCTTTACTAGATGGCCGCTAAAGAACAACTAGCTATAAAATAAGTGTGCCGCATCATTTTCGATAACCACATGTAAGAGGTGCCCATGCAAACCAATCTTTTTTGAATCCAAAAGATGAAGCTGTAGAATACACACCAGCTCCAAATCACTAATACCCTCCAACCACCAATGTGAGGGACGCTAGCCATAAATAACCTGCAACTCTGGAGGCCAGGCAATCACCTCTAACAGCTTGGTCTGCACCGAAAGACTAGTCAACAAAAGAAACCTTCGATTGACTCTTATGCTAAGGATCCCTACAAAGGTAGAACTTACTGGAAAAGCATTCTAAACTAGTGGTATCAATTTTAGAAGTTGCTTTCAGCTCCATCGATAAGAAGATGGTATGTGCAAGAAGGAAGTAATATTCAAATTGGTCAAACGAATCCACTGCACCCACAAATAATTGCGCCTATTAGTCATAAATGCCCCAATATGACTAGTCATAGGTGCCTGGTTTCTGCATTCTACAGCTGTTGAAACGTTATAACTTTCGGGTTTGTATTGTGTTAGTTTTGCTTTGTAATTTTAATTAGTTAGGTGGCGTTTATAATCTCTTGTAACCATATCCACTTTTTACTGAACAGTTGCAGTTATAAAATACTGAAATCCTTATGCTATTGTGCAGTGGGTCACATTGACCAGCCCATTTGATTGTTATGTGTATGTTTACCTTTTCTCTTCTGGAATAGGTCCCACTGACTAGATCGTGTAATTTTTATGTTTTGTGCGTATGACATTTTTTGGTATAGATTGTGGGTTGATTTTGAATATGAATAGGTGTAGTAGACCTGTCGCACTTTCATTGATGTATTTAATCAAGGCAAAAAGATATGCCATCATTGGATCAGGTTACATACTAGGTCAGTGAAGGAAAATATATAAAGTGGACTAAACTTGATCGGTTCCTTTGGAGCCATCTATCTTCACAGCTGCAAATTTTCACATTAGACTTCTCCTGAATCTATTATTGTTTCCTTCATTTGTCTCTCCCATTATCTTCTGAAGGATTCCACCACTTTCAAAGCAGTGTGCTTCTGAGGAAGAAGCCTTGTCCTCAATAGTTACCAGTTAACATATCTATAATATGCATATCAAGAAAAAGATAGTAGGAAAAAAATATTTAGGATAATTAGATATTATCACCATCGGGTTCAACTAGATCATATATAGACTAAAGTTACATTTGAATTGTATTATAGGGCAAGCTTTTCTTACATCAAAATAAGCAAGTAACATTTACCAGCTAGTAGTTTCAGATCCTTGTGCTGACTTTGGCGACTGAGAGCAAGTTTTAAATACCATAAGAGGGCGTTTGGAAAGTGCATTTCATTTCAAATGTCAGGATCTGAGTTGTCATTTCAAATTCTCATGTTTATACTAATATTTGAATGTCCAGGATTTCAAATGAAATCCAAATCCAAATTCCCAAACAGCTTATTTGATCAAATATAGAATTTCAAACGAAATCCAGGTTCCCAAACGGGGCATAACTGATTTTCTAGCTTTGATGGTATATTTATATGTTTCTGTCCTGTATATATTGACCAAGTGCATCATGCCTTCATGATTGCTGTTGCAAAAACTTTCTGTGGAAAAGATATCCTTGAGTTTTGGGAATTTCCGTTTTTGATTACTTTAGTTTTAAGGTTGTGATATGATCTAAAGCCAATATGTCACCCTCTCAGGTGATAAATTTACCGACGTGGTTGGGAGCCCTTATTATGTGGCCCCTGAGGTTCTGCGGAAGTTCTATGGTCAAGAATGTGATGTTTGGAGTGCGGGGGTAATTATTTATATATTGCTTAGTGGGGTCCCTCCTTTTTGGGATGGTGAGGAACTTAACACTTTCCTGTGTTCTGGTCGTGTTGTTTGATACTATCATTAAAGAATCGTCTAACCTTCTTGTTTCGGTATGCTTGGATTCAGAAAATGAGCATGGAATATTTGAGCAGGTTTTGAGAGGTGAACTTGATTTTGAATCAGAACCATGGCCTAGTATATCTGCAGATGCAAAGGATTTGGTAAAGAAAATGCTTGTAAGAGATCCTAAAAAGCGGTTAACAGCTCATGAGGTCCTCAGTAAGTATATATGCTACATTCATATTCATTAACTATTTTTTATTTAATAGTAATCACTTCAGACTATTATTTCTTGCGTTGTCATTTACCCTTAAAATCTTCGACAGTGAAGGCCTTCATTCTTACTTTACAAGAACAGATCTATGCACTACAATGTCACGCAACACAGTTCTGTAAATTTACACTTCTTTATAGTTTAATGGAAAGCAGATTGCTGTCTGCTGATATGTCTTTTGGCCATAAGTTAGAGATCCCTAACTTGTATGAAAACATTTTTATTTAGGATTCCTATACTGAATCAAAACTAGTTTATATTTATACTCTTCTTGATAATGGTGTTTTGGTAAAGGTGTGAATAAGTTGTGGGTTAGCAGCCGGGAACTGGAAAGTGGTGCCACTTGGGGCCTGGTTGTCCTTGTTCAAAATAACATAATGTATATGGTAGCTATAATGTGTCGAGGACTTTATTACCTGGATTCTTTATTTTACCTCATATCCGTGTTGGACGCTCCAAACTCGGACATGGATATGTACACTTGACCCATCATTTTTGGCTAAAAACATCAAAACAATTCCCGAGTCCCACACTTAGACACATATCTATGTTGGGCACTTCCAGCCTAGTCCAGATTTAAAGAGGCCACAGATATGGATTTCACCCAGCTGATATCATGTAAATAAGTTTGTTTTTAAAGAAAAAATTAACCAGAGTCTGATCTTTTTTCTTAACCACTCTAAACTTAATCGCCTTTCAGTTTGACTAATTTTGGTAGGTTGATATAAATCTGTATGAAACAAAAAGAATTTACTAAAGAGAATATACAAGAAGATTATGATAATGAACAAGATCAATTTCTTAACAATTTTCTGAAGTTCATGCTGCCCAAAATTTACTTCATTTCCCAATTCTTAAATCTGAAACAGATATATAAATGATCTAGAGATTCTGCTTGGTGCAATATTCTACATTTTTTACTGTACACATGGTTATATAATGTAAGGGACAACTTCTTATGTTCTTTACAAGTATGATATGCTACAGTTTTATCATGTAATGCTGTGTTATTCCTCCTCAACAAATATGTTATCTCTAAACTACTGTATTTCAAGTCTTTCCCCCGAATCTTAGGCTATTGAACAACTAACACTTTCTAGTGACAAACTTTATAAGAAAAACTTTAGTGTGTGAATTACTTCAGCAACTGATACCATGCTATCAAATGTTCGCTTTGTCCCTTCCAGGACACCCTTGGGTGAAGGTTCACGGCAGTGCTCCAGACAAACCTCTTGATTCTGCTGTTTTAAGTCGTTTGAAGCAATTCTCTGCAATGCATAAGCTCAAAAAGATAGCCATCAAAGTAAGCATTAATGTGACCTGTCCGAATCTAATCTTTTTTGTAGGATGCTGGCATATGAATGATGTCATGCTAAATTCAGGAAGATGTTTTATTCATTTCACAATCTTATTACAAAGTAGAGAAAACTTTAGCATTCATTCTAGAATCCGATATCACCCTTCTAGTAGATGTTGGCAGCATCTCGTAGTTTTGAACAGATTATTGTTTAGGGTCTCTATGACATCACTAGTGCATGACTACCTGGGTGTTGTGACTTATTTAAACTTCAATGTTCTCCTTAGTCTGTAGATTTATATTGTTAATGCCTATGTATAACATTTGATGTTTCTAATTAGACATAAAAGGAGTCATATTTATGTTTACAGTTTTATCCTTTTTAAAAATATATTTTCCAGCTACAAATTTGTATACTCATCTTTCTTGTAGATAATTGCTGAGCGCTTGTCTGAAGATGAAATTGCTGGACTGAAACAAATGTTTGAAATGATAGATTCTGATAATAGTGGTCATATCACACTTGAAGAACTGCGGATTGGTTTGGAAAAAGTTGGCGCCAATCTGATGGAGTCAGAGATCAGTGATTTAATGGAAGCTGTAAGTGCTGGCTAAATATTATTGTTATTCTGCTTCATTTGTTGTATAGTCCGCACATGTGGTTAGCATGGTAAAGTTGTTTACATTCATAGATTATGTATATTACAGTTTTTTTGAATGGCAAACAGGGTTTTGACGGGGGCAATAACCCTGAATTCTTGTTATACACATTAGAAATAGATTAGCCCATTTGTCGGATCACTGATTGACAAGATTTTTCAAAAGAAGAGAAATCTATGATCACACCTATTAGAAATAGATTACAAAAGGTCTAACAAGATACTTGGAGAATTATGACTATATGTATAGATGCTGGAAGCACCTGTCATCGGGCTTGGTAACTTCCCAAAATATTCTTGACTCAATAATAAATAAATATTATAAAACTCCATTTTACTTTATGTGGTATATCACATAAATTTTTTCGTATTGTCCATTCTAATATATTAATATAAAACATAACAAAATCTATAGTTTTGACCTGCATTCTTCCATAGTCATTGTGATTGACGTGGTATTTCCTCACATATTGGCTAAATCGATATGCAATCAAAAAAAGTATTGGAAATCCTATATCCATACCAACTCAGTAGATAAGTAGATAGTATGTTTACTTGATTATTCCTTATTAATCTAATTTTGTGTATAGACTTGCCTATAACAAATGATGAATAATGCATGGAGTAGGTGATGCTGCATCTACCATGTGTCTGCATAATCCTCTGTGCGTTGATTATGTGACACGTGTACCTCCCCAGATTTGTATTTGACATTGTGTAAATGGGCACTGCAGGCAGATTTGGATAATAGCGGTACAATCGACTACACTGAATTTGTTGCTGCGATGCTTAATCAAAACAAAACGCTGAAGGAGGATCACTTGTTTGCGGCTTTCTCATATTTTGACAAAGATGGAAGTGGATACATCACTCCAGATGAGCTTCAGCATGTCTGCGAGCAATTTGGTTTAGGAGATGTACATCTGGAAGAAATTATGAATGAAGTTGATCAGGATAAGGTTATCATCTTCCCTTACAATTGCCATATCTGTAATTTCTCTCAAATATATGGTACTCTTTACCAAGATAATAGCTTTAACGTTCTCTTCGGGACTTCTTAATCAGGATGGGCACATTGATTACAGTGAATTTGTGGCCATGATGCATAACACTGAGTTTGGCAAGAAGAAGATCCAAAACAGTGTGAGCATTGGGTTAAGGAATGCCTTCAAGGGTGGTAGTACTTGATTTCTGGTATTATGTAGCACACTGAATAGATATGTAGCTGCTAGCTGATTGGTACAGGTTTGCGTTAGAAATATTAGAGGCAAACGAAACAAAAAACAATGAACACAAAGGATAAACAAGTAGAATGTGTGTTGCATCTGATATAGGCAGCAAAGAACACTCATGAACCACTAGAACTTATTGAAGAATCATAGAAGAAAATGGTTGATTGAAATTGGTGGCAAATGCAGTTGATTTTTTTGTGAAATTTCAGTTATTTCATAAGTTGGTGGGAAATCCATTTTTACATTTATTTAGTTGCTTTTGTGGTATTTACAACTAGAATGAGATGTACAAGTAGATTAGGCAGTTGTATGAACAAATTTAACAATTTTTTCCTCCCCTATATTCTCCCTTTGTATATTATTTGGGCCAAACTCTGAGTCGTTGAATAATTGGAAGCTTGATGGAATCTTACTAGAGCTTCTCATATCAGGGGTATTAAAGAAGTATATGTTGCAAACCTGATAATCATTAATTGAGATCAAGATCCAACTCCTACCAGGAAACTGCTGCAATGGAAGAGCACTTCAAGATCTAGTAGAAAAGAGATAGAAGTAAAAATTGGAGAGTTGACAGGCAAAACAAATAGTTCAAAGAAATGATGAATTTCAGGAGAGAGTTGTTATGAAAATTAGTTTTGGGATTCAGATACCACTTCTACTGATTCTTCAAAAACTTTATCAGTGAAGTATTTAACAAACTTTAATCCCTAGGTTACACTCCTATAGGTTTTCCTGAATTTGATGGATCTAATCATAGGATTTGGGTCATTAAGGTTGTAAGTATTTCAATTTGTGACGATGATCAAGAGGTAGAATTAGTCTCCGTAATCATGTTGCATAAGGCTCAAAACCTGATCATTAATTACTAGGTTGTTAGGAAAATGTAGACTGGAGACTTTCTGATACATATGTGGCTGTATGGATCAAATAAACTGCAAACACTGGAGAATTACACTGATGAATGTAAAGATCTTAGGTCATTGGTAACTTGATGTTATAATCCCTCAATTATGAAATTTATATAGTTTGAATGGCAGGGGACTTTAACTTGCAGACAAATCCTTTGTTAAGACCTTTTAACTTACATGTATTGTGAAGCTGTGGAGTTTGTTAATCTATAACCACTCTACATGTTCGTAAATCACTACAGAATACAAATATTAAAGATGCACTTGATGTTAAAACCATTTTAAACACATTGGTGCTTAATACGAGGACAATATCTGATGTGCATGAGAGATACAATCTTGTACATACCAAGTTACTAACACATGTTACGCAGAAACATCAATAATTTTAAAATGTGTTGTGTTGTTAATGCTTAATAATCTGAAGGTGATGATATTGAGAGGGGTATATAAAAGCTACCAGAATATATAGAAGGCTAGTACTCTGGGATTGGTCAGTTATGGCTTTCATGTTGGCTGGTAGTTTACTTTTTGAAGGTTGGTGTACAATAAGAGCAATGCCATCTTACCACATTTCTTTTTTGGGCTACCATACAATAAAGGTTACTGTAACTGGCAACCACTTCTTGGCTTAGTAATTTTGCGGAATGCCCTGATATTTAACCATGGCTCGTATAACTGGCAACTACTTCTTGGCTTAGGAATTTTGCGGAATGCCCTGATATTTAATACCATGGCTCATATCACACTTACAGACTCCTTCTGAAGGTGCAGTACAAATACATGACACGGAAATTGATGACGTAACGATAGATATTGGCATAAAAAAGGTAGCAAGTGCCCTGTCACGTATAATTTTTGGTTACCGTCTGAATTCTGATGTCTATTAGCATACATATCACTCTAGGCTTCACTGCTATACAGTTAATTACTGTCTAACAATAGATGAAGTTGTATCCGGTGCACAAGGCTTCCTGGTCAGGTTGGCGAAAAAGTCGGTGTGAACCATCGTCTAAAGAACTTACCACCAGTTGAAGAACGTTGGAAAAGGAAGTATATGATTATTGAAGAAGATTGTATAAACTAATTTCTTCAAAAGAAAATGCATTACATGATCTTCCTTTTGTAGTACAATGCATGATCCTCAAAAGACAGATTTAGAAAATTCGATCGGCAGAGTTCACATTTTACAATTTAAAGAATACCAGAAATCTCGTAATTATCTTTTACAATTCAGATTCAATGTATACAAAAGATTAAACATACTTAAAATTATTAGTGCAAGGCCATTAGAGGTTCCGTCACCGGCCATCATCTCAAGACAATCATAGCCTTGTAATGATGATAGACCAAGTGTGATGTAAATCGTGATTTTATATTTTATATTTACCATATTGTTGATAATAAACTACTTATAGGTATTGTAAGAAATGGATGATTATTGCGATCAAATTTTTTATTTATATTCTGTTTCTAACTTTGCTTTGATATATATTTAGCTGCTGGCCAGGAATATTAGGTCAATAAGAGAGTCAATGGGAGCAATTTGTGATTGATGGTATCTGTAACCAAAAGAAAGAAAAATATGACTGGAGTCCCCGCCAAAAACTCGGTTATGGACAATACAAACCAATTAGCTTTTCACATTATATTCCTACGATACATCAATGTGTCTTGAAACAACAGCTTTTTTCCTCCAATTCTTTAATTTGATGTCGCTCTTGCGAACATCTTCGGACCTTAATAAAATGTTCAACTTAAGAATTCTTATTCAGACCATACTTTAATCTCGAATATATATAGAAAGAGAAATAAGGAGAAAGAGAGAGTGAGAAAATTGGAAGGGAAGAGAGAGGGATGGATGATTCTATGGGAGCTGGATTAATGGCTGTAATTGCAGTCTCAGGAAGCATAGTTTTTCTCTCTCTTCAAGTTCATAAGCGCCTCCTCTCTGACTTCATGAAGAAGATTGAAATTGAACTAGGTTTGTCCGTACTCTTTTTAAATATTCTTGAATTCGAAAATGGTCATATTTATATACAGAGTGTGGCTCCAATGCCACCCAACTTAATATGAGGACTGATAACTGGTACTTGCGTAAATTGTTGCAGCAATATGCATGCATGCAACATACATGCCCAAATGTGCAGCATATCATCTTATTGTGAATATATAAGAGATGAAACCGAGTGTTACTCAATTAAATCCACGCACGTATATTTTCTTACCTAATTATGTACTGCTCTTGAGTTACCTAATATTGATTTATAATCGAACTTATATATGTAGGGTCTGGAAAAGATGAAACAAAGAAGAGGGTAGAATTTGCCGCCCTGCAGACGGAGAATAGAAAGACACAATTATATCAGATAAAGAATGCGAAAATTGCGTCGTGTAGCAGCTGTGGTAGCTCAAGGGTGGTGAAGGATTATCATAAGCATGGACAGATGAAGGAGGGTTCAATGCCTAGGAACTGGCAAGCTTTGTACAAAGGAATTTTACAGTACAGGAAGCTATCCACCCCTTGTATTTAAGTTTGCTTTTTCTTTCTTTTTCTTCTACTTATTTTTGCTATTTCAACTGCTGACACTGGTACCGGTGGTGGTGCCGCATATTGTATCATTTTTGTTTATACTGCTTTTGCATGTTTAAAAACAACACCTTGTATCTCAATTGGATCCAAGACCATGTATAATATTCCCCAAATGTTTTTGTTGTAATTCTGACTCTTTCACAAGCAACAATAAGTTCTCAAACTTATCATACTTATTGTTTATTTAGTAGTATTAAGTATTGCAGTGATACATCAATTTTCTCAACCTTCTCGTCGGTTATTTATATGATAGCTAAAAATCTTTTAAACTTTCTAGTAGACACGTTAGTATTGACATAACAATTTTCTCAACTTTGACATGCCTCTATGATATACTCCCTCCCAGCCTGAGTAGTGTACATTGGGACGGGACTCGGCACACATTTTAATGCTCATTTATAATATTATTTTATAAATAATTTTAAAATTTTTTTTTCTAAATAAAAGTTTAACACTTGAAATTTAATTCAAAAAAAAAATTTAAAAATGAATTACGGAAGTATACTTTATATTCACTTTAAAATGCGTGTTGAACATTAAAAAGATTATTTATACAATTCAAAGGTACCGAGGGAGTAACAATTTTCTCTAACTTTGACATGCCTCTATTCCAGCGTCATATTATACTATTATATTAAAGACGGAACATTAAAAATTTCGTTGGTAGTCTGGTCACTTAATTCACAGTCACAGCCGTTAAATATATTAAAATTAATCAATAATAACCGTTAGATCTAATTTTAAATAAAAATTTAGATTCACACTATAAGTACATTTAAAATAAAACAAATATAAGGTAATATGTTTCGATTAAAAGATAATTTTTTAATTAGAAAAGGCAATTGTATAGCTACTATTATACATATTATTTTATTATTTAGTAATTGAAATAAATGACCGAAAATCGAAAATCAAAAACTAAAACATCTCTATTTCTTAAAATATCATGGGCAAAGTCTTATCTATACTATTATATTAAAGACGAAACATTGAAAGTTTTGGTAGTCCGGTACTTGGTACTTGGTACATGCTGTATTCACTAAACTACCCTCACTAATTGTCATACAAATCAATTACTCATTTCAAACTAAAACATGTTACCATTTTTATTTTTCCCAACTAAAATATCTCTTTTTCCAAAAATATCATAGTCAACTATATTTAAT
>PHNY01275961.1:0-14077 GCA_003724115.2 Anethum foeniculum | reverse complement strand
ACCATCCAGGAGCGCCAGGCGTTCTCCCTACTTGGTAATGAATGGTCAGGATCAGAGGTATGTACCCAAAAACCCTAACCTTGGGCCTATAAATAGTCCCAGGATGAAAGGTTTAGGGGGTTAGCCACTCTTACTCCTCACAATACTTTACACACACACTCACCCTCTGCATTTTAGATCTCTTTCATTTCTGGTCTTTACCTTCCAAAGCCTTCTCTCATTCTCACGCCGGAGGTGCCACGGGACCCAAACCCCCCTCCGGTATTGTTTTGCCGAGACCCACCAGCAGCTACACCACAAAGCGGCGGAGGAAGGACTAGATCGGAGTTGGGAGTTATCACTTTCTTTGCTTTATTGGTACAAGAAATTCTGGGAAAGATTGCCGTTGAAAATCTTTGTTGTATGACGAGCAATGCCTTAGAATCCTTCACGCGGCTGTCATACAATTTTTTTTTCTCAGAATCAGTTCGAGCAGCCTTACTTTCAGGCTCAGCCAGATTCAACAGAATTCTAGACAGCGGCGGATCCGGGAATCTTATACCGGGAGCACAAAAAAATTGAAGAAATATGTAAACACCAGGAAATGAAATCAGATGCACAGGTTCATTCACAAACAAGCAGTACATGTCTTAAACATCAAATTATCACAATCATACTCTTCTAATATGTATTCACGTGTAAACTAACTCATCTACCACTCATTATTTTATGGGGACATATGCAGATATTTATATAGAAAAAGTAAAAAAAATAAATAATGTGTGGGCACATGACCCCAGGGGCCTTAGTGTGCATCCAATTCTGATTCTAGAGATTTTGAGACAACAGCAAGGTCCTCATCTTGATCTTCCACAACTCAAAGTTTTCTCGGTCAAAAGTAGAAATTAGAAGTTGAGAAAATGCAGCACTTGTGCCTGCCATTTTTAATGATTAATCCGGCTTTTGTAGCTAAGAAGAACAATACCCCCTTGAGTTGTAACCTCACTCTGATACGAAAATATGTTGGTTATTTTATGTAAAATAGATTATAACAGGAAATCTAATGGAAAGTGTATAAATTAAAAAAGGCGTTGTACGGGCTCAAGCAGACCCCGAGGGCCTGGTAATACTGAAATTCATTCCTTCTTCATGAAAACATGTTTAAAATGTTTGGTTGTAAATTAGTCAGTGTTCTATTATAAGTAAATGAAAATTTTAAGCAAGATGATGGTGCAGAAAAGGAAAATGCCTCTACATATGGGAGCTTAATTGGGAGTCTTTTAAATTTAACATCTACACGGCACGAGTCAAGTTTACTGTCTAGGTTTATGCAAAATCCATGTCAGATTTATTTTGGAGCAGCCAAAGAGAGTAATAAGATATCTGCAAGGAACTACCGATTATGAAATTTTCTATAAATCTGTGGAGAATCCATAATTTAATGGATTACTTGGTTTTACTGATAGTGATTGGGCAGGATCAAGTGATGATATCAAGAATACATCAGGCTATGTGTTTTCCTTTGGTTCAGGTGTATATTCATTGGCCTCAAAGAAGCAAAAATGTGTGGCACTTTCATCAGCAGAAGCCAAGTATTTTGATGCATCAAAAGCTGTTTCTCAAGCAATATGGTCAATTCTGGATGACATTGGACGGAAACAAGAAAGTAACACAATTTGTGACAACAAGTCTGCAATTGACATTGCTCAAAATCATGTTAGCAATGATACAACTAAGAACATTGCAATCAAATTATACCATTTCATTAGAGAAGCATTCGAAGATACGCTGGAATTCTGTCACACGAATGATAATCTAGCTGATATTTTTGCAACGGAGCTTCCAAAGAACAAGTTCCATTATCTTCGACAGCAACTTTAAATAATCAAAAAATGTTTTGAAGGGGGAGGGATGAAGAAGTTAATGCATTTCTAAGAAAAGAATCCAGAGAGATATATCTCTTGCAATTTCTAAATTAATTGTAATAGAAGTCAGTTTATAATCGTGAAGAGTGATTTACTAGTATAAATCAGAAGTGTTCTGAATTCCACGAGAATCATTAGTAAAAGTAGTATTAATCATTATAGTTGCTGCTATTGCTAATTCATTTAGCAAGTATGCATAATCTGATTACTTCTATGATAATGTCTCCTTTTTATACTTGGATATTGTTTTTGAAGTTTAATATAGATGTATGGCCATGCTTTCAAAAGTGCACCAATTTAAAATTTCGCCTGGGGCACCCAAATCTCTAGGGCTTCCCCTCCAAATGACTATTACAGTGATGCAGACGCCAAACGATGTTGTAGGCTCATAAGGCATTTAAACTCTAGGACCGGTCCTGCTAATGACTATCACAGTGATGCAGAGGTCAAACGATGGTGTAGGCTCCATGTTGGTCCAGAAACTAGGTAAGTAATACGGAATTATATTTCTGTAGCTATGCACTGTAAAAGCTACATATAAACGAGCATATTTTTGCTGACCAAATAATTAGTTTTTTTAAGACTATTATTAAGAGATATTTGATTATCTACTACTTGAGTCAAATTTAACTTTTCACACTTGTGGTCAGCTAAGAAATGATATCAGATGCAGATTATTGATGAAAACGATTGTGCAGGAAATGTTAGCTAGTTACACACAAGTGAAGGAAATCATGACTGATCAGGTTATAATTTTTTGTACACCAGTCTTACTCTTCCAAGGCAATAGAGTTTATCTTATTATAAGTCTTAACCTATACTTCCACCTTTTTCCGCAGAACAACCATATTGCAGTAACATGTGATACCAACATTCCAAGGTAATGCAGCTAAGGAAGTAACTGATATCATAAAGTGATTGTACCTGATATCATTAAGTGATTGTAACTATAACAAAAATGCACATTTAAACTCTTGGAAAATTCTGAACAATATACCAGCAGGAGAATTATAAAATCTCTATCTGCTAAGGAAAATGATAGAGTAGAACCCTCATGCAGAGATAGTGGCACTGCTAAGGAAAATGATAGAGTAGAACCCTCATGCAGAGATAGTGGCAGATGCATAGATTGCTGAAAAAGATATGGTCAATGAAGAGATATAAAAGTAGGGCATTAAAATATTTGGAATATATTTTGCACCTTGGCAACATTGATAGCTCGATAAGTTTCAGTTAGTAATAACCTATGTAATAACCTATCTCGGTATCTGAGTTTATTTTCACTAATGTTATGAAAGTAAATTGCATATGAATTAACCTTCCTCCCTTTTCTAGCTGAGAATTTACAATACCGTAAGCCACTGTTGGTTGGTTAGATGAAGTACCGTGAGAATAAAATGGAATTTCTATTATTTTGAAATATTTATAGTTTCTTTGATTGCATAGATAAAATTTAAACTAGTTCTCAGTTCCTCTGTTTCAGGAATGAATCATTTCCACCTCAACTCTTGCTCTGTCAATTTTTTTGCTCTAATTCTACCTTTAATGTTCTTCACAATTTTATCTTTTTTCATAGTCTCTCAATTTTTTTACAAGTCACTATCTCTTCATTTCATTTTTCGCAACAACACACAAATGAAAATTACGACCAAAATTTAAATGCTAAAACTGCATATGATAGCAATATTAGATAAAGCATTCAAGTGTATTTCCTACATTAAACTCCAGAACCTGTACAACTTACAAGGGCGGTACTCATCTTATGAAAGATCAGAAACAGGAAAACAGTAAGTGCACAAATGATAAAATTATTCAGGATGCATGGTCTCCAGAGTCCAGCTTAAGTTCTGACAATTATAGGCATTTTGTCGACAAAACAGATCATGCAGTACTTAATTTGCTATTGCATTTATGATTTTAACTAGAATTTTATAATCTAGCTCTAATCAACAACTACTCTACTTAACAGTAAACTCAAAATCATGTCTTATAACGGAACATAAGCAGCATATCTAAACCAGTGGAATATAACAGAAGATTGGTCATGAACAGGAATCATATCTCTTCAAGGTATAATAGACAATTGTATAAACTTATAAACATTAAATTACTAAGTCAAGTTCTGCAATACCATCAGTTGGTTTGTGCTCCAGATGCTCTTATCTGATCCTTATCATTTGGAACATTCCATCACCAAAAGTACTTCTTTATTCTACTTTCCCATGTCAATTCGAAGGCTAGAGATCTTCCTTTAAACTTCACTTTTCCAAAAGATTCTATATTAACTGGAACCACATAAGTTGCGAGGAAGTCAAGAACTAATATGTACATTTACCAGCAAAACAGATTGCTTATTTGATCTAAATTCAGTTCTAGCAGAGGAATCAACAAATGCCCAACGACAACAACCATTCATCTATCATATGACAAAGCCAGTTCAGTATTTGATGTTTTTAATCATGGGAAGGACCATAGGGACTAGAGAGAAAGAAAAAGCTTTTTCCAAAGTTAAAGGGGGAATCCTTCGCAATAAGTTCTATGAAGTAGACTCCAGAATGATAAGGATTCGAAATATCAACAAAATGCATAGTGTTGCAGAGATTCCTAGAGCAATTACCTCAATATCACATAGTAGCAGGATCCTCCACGATCATTTGGATAGTATCTGAAGGATCTCAGCAAGTTGTGCAGCCTCCAAATTTTCTTTTCCTTGTGATATGATGGTTTTCACCAATATAATACAGTAACTATCACACGTGAATCTGCAGCTTATCATTTTTCAAGACAACCAATCAAGTTGGTCATTACGCCCATAAGTCCTTAACAAAGATATCCTTGCATGGGGCTGCATTTGACAAAATTTATGGCAAAGTCAGTAAGATAAGTACTGAACATCATTTGAGATATGATTAAACAATAACTGTAATTCCTTGGTTAGATGGTAAGAAAGATAGGTAAGGCTATGGGTGGCAGTGTGAGAGAAACAAGTAACATTGGATTAGCATCAGTTTACTGCAATTTTAGTTATATACTTTGTTTCAGCGAAGGCCTGGCGTAAGCAAATTTATTTTGTATGGAAAACCAACAATTTTAAATAGAGGACCAAATGTTATGCCCCTGTTTTCAACTTTAACGACTAATGTTCCAAATGAATTAAAAAAGTGGAGGATCATGACATGAACTTACTGATAAGGGTATTATTTGAGTGATTCCAAACAAGTGGAATATGTGATAATTCAGGAGCACTCACTCTATACAGTTGCTGCCTTGATGCTTGGGCAGAATGTTAAGCTGAGAAGCAGAATCCAATTTGAGCCTAGTACATGGCTAATAGTAAAATGGTATCACTAACTGTCGAAAGTGCAAAATTTGTTTTAAAGACGCTAACAATTTTTCGTGCAGATGGTGTAGTACGGCTACTGCAGCCCCTTAGGCCTTCATGCAACAGGGGAATGAATTCAAATTCATAGTTCCTTTTAAGGGAAAGGCTGAAGTTTGTATGTGAGGAGAGTCTTTCCTTCGAACTTATTACTCCCTCCGTCCCACTTCAAGGTGCTTATTTAAATTTTCGATGGTCAAATTTTACCAGATTTAACTGAAAATTAAAATTAATATATTTATAATTTTGAAACTATGAAAAAAGATTTTTTAAAGTAAATTAAATATACTTATATCTATATTGAATCTTTTCAATCAATATATTATCTGTAATTTTCAGTCAAACTTTAAAAAATTTGATCACTGAAATTTAAATCAACCACTTGAAGTGGAAGGGAGTGAGTAATTAGTACTGCCAACTACCAACCTCTTTCACAAGATTTGTGTAACAACCACCAAATATACAGTGGAACAACCAATACAAATATACAGTGGAACAACCAATAATCTATATAAAGTTCCATACTACTTGAAACTATATAGAAGTAGTCTGAAGTCATGTGATTCACCAGTGCACCTTTAGGCTGCTTCAGCGTAGAACAAGATTAATACAAAATATTTAGATCTTCAATTTACTTAAAATGCTATGTGATTTGAGATTTACAACTAGTTTCTGGATTACATTATTAGAAGTATGCCAGCGAGATGTCACGTACCGCTTTTTAAGTCCGTGACAGAGAGCTCGAAGAGCTTGGTGTCTTATTTATCTAGTTTTGGTGGACACTTGATAAGAGTTTGTGCTATTCAGTGTTTACTACATCTGTCTTGATTGCTAGGATTAAAATTCAGTTTAGAACCCCACAGGCCACAGCTAGGTAAAACTCGAAATGATTCACTTGATGATGATATAATAAAAGACACTAGAACTACTTTCTGAGATGTCATAAAGATCCTGTCCTTTGACACACTACTGCGTTTTATCCACTACATTTGTCCTGAGGGCTGAGAATAGCTTCAGGTTGTGGCTCTAATGAAAAAGAATCTCATCTTCTTGTACCTTCCTAACAAAATAAAATCTCCAACTTGCACCAACACACCACTTCCTCCTGTATAAAAGGAGCTAGAATGGCAATTTGTTAAAGCATACTACCATCCTCCTTGACCTTCAGTATTCTCCCTTGACTGAGGCAGCACTTCATTTCTTCTTTGTGCACATCTTTTTTTCTCCATAAACCACATTGTTATTCGTTTAAATTGACTTCTACAGTATTAATATCTCCGCACCAAAAATGACATCAAACTTCAACTCCTCTTCGAGAAACTCTGGCTCTTCCTGGACGCAAAGGCAGAACGACCAATTTGAAGAGGCTTTGGCAATATATGACAGGGACACCCCTGATCGCTGGCATAACATATCCAGGGTTGTGGATGGAAAATCCGCGGAAGAAGTTAAGAGGCACTTTGAACTCCTTGTGAAAGACATCATGAAAATAGAGTCTGATCAGGTACCTTTACCCAATTACAGAACCACTGGAGGCAATGGTAGAGGATTTGAAAATGAACAGAGGTAACTTATTTGCCTATGTCTCATGCACAACACCTTAATGACAAATATGACATATATGTACTTAAACTATGCCTCTCATGCCATGCACTTCAGGACTGTACTTTTTAACATGACAAATAATAACAAATCTTAGTTCAAACTAGAGATTTTAACATCATGTTGGTCCTAAATCCAAATTTTTTTGGCAGTAGATTAGTCCTTGGTTAATAGATATGAAACCAATTTGTAATGTAGACGATGATACTTAAACTATATGTTAAAAAGTGGATACTACAACCATAAATCACTAAGCCACACTTGCTAAGTTGCTACACTCACATTGTCACATACGTAGACAAACACACACATAAATATTTTGCTATAATATCTAAAACTAAACGACATTGTTCAAGTTTCTGGTTAATCTCACTCTCATCCTCCATTACGTGACAGACTTTTCAAGAACATAAGGCTACAGTAAAGCGACGGGAGCCGTGGAGAACTACTGTCAAAGTAGTACAAGCGTATAAAGTGGATCGTGTTGAAGCAACCTTAATATGTAATGTCATGTAATTGGTATTATACTTCCTCCATTTCGATATAATAAGAGCAGGCACTTGCCTATGTTATTTACATAGCAAAGAGATCAGCTTACATCTTAATAAAGGGAGGAAGTTTGTAACATACTGTGTGCAACAAAAAAGGTATTGGTAAGAACGTTTGACCTTAATGTTAAGTTCTAGCTAGTATGAAATAATATGATGTGCATTTTAGTCTGCTTAACTTCAAACTCAAAATTGCAATATATAACAAATTACTGCAAAATAATATCCAGCAACTGCGATATCACTTGAGGGCCAGCCGTGAGATGGAGGGGTCTGGGTCAAAATCAGTTTTCGGGATCATCATGTAATAAACCCCGCATATATTGTACTCCCTCCGTCCCAGCCATTTGTTTACATATGGTTTGGGCACGGAGGTTAAGATAAGAAATATGTATAAAGTAGTAGAAAAGAGAAAAAAAAGTGGGTGAAGTGGTGGGACCCATTGATTTTTAATGTATAAAAGGGAGATAGTGGAGCAAAAAGTAGTGTGAAAAGGAAAGAAAAGTGAGAAAGTGGTGGGACCCATTAACTATTTTGGGTAAGTTTTGAAATGTAAAGAATTGGATGGGACATTCCAAAAAGAAAACTGTAAAAAAATGGTTGGGACAGAAGAAGTATATCGGTTTTTCTACCACCCATGGGCACATGATAAGCACGGAAAGTTGTAATTTTAAACTAATGTGATTGGTTGAATTTTATAATAGTGGTGGACCCCTTGCAATTACAAAAACTCCACCAATCAAATTGGCCGAATTTTATAAATTTTCACGCGTATCACGCCTATCATGTCCCATGGGCATACAATAGAAAAACCCATTGTATATTTGTTTGTTAGGGACTTGAAAATTTTAGTACACTTAGGTGTTAGAATCCGTAGGGGACATACTTGTTTGTCTATAATCAAAATCACCCCTGATCACCTTTCTGTTTTTTTCTTTTATCCCTGATCACGTTTTGTATTAGGTGAAACTTGAGAGTGTAGTTATGGGTGCTAATCCCAGACACTGGGTGTTACACTGTTACGTAAACGTTATAACACAATGTTTCAAAACGCTTAGATCAGTATTTTAGGGGTCCGGTTCCGCTAATATTTTAACGCGAAAAGGCAAAAATTCGATTTCGCAAAAAAAGTAAATTTTAATTTGAACCCTTAAAATATAGATCCGACGCCTATAGTGCAGTATGTTAGATAAACTGCTGACACGTGGTTGTCAGGGAATGACAAGACCTGTAGTTACTCCCTCAGTCTCATTCATTTCTATATACTTCCTTTTTTTTTATATCCCTCTCAATACTATACATTTCAAAAATTACCTAAAATAGTAAAAAAAAATTATAATATAAAAATTAACTACACCTACCACTTACTTTCACTATACTCATTTTATACATTAAATTCTAATTGGTCCGACCACTTTACCCATTTTTTTTTACTTTATCTCATTAAATTATACTTTTTCTTAATCTATTTCCCACTGCTTCATCATTTTTTAATCTTTACATTGTCCTCCGTGGCCATATGGTTTGTATACAAACCGCTAGGATGGAGGGAGTATATACTTAAAATCGGTAGTCAATAACTCAAGGGTGCTAATCCTTAACAACCGGGTGTTATATAAGTCTTATCTAACACACTGCTCCAGAACCCTTAGATCAATATTTTAAGGGTCCAGATCGAAACTTTTTTTTTTGCCATTTCGCGGATATTTTCTGCGGATCGGAGTTTTGCCTTTCTGCAGAAAAATCAGCGGAATGACAAAAAGTAAAATTTTAATCTGGACCCTTAAAATACAGATCTGACACTCCTGCACTGTTAGATAAACTTTATCTGGCACGTGATTGCAAGAAACAGGACCCATAACTCAATACCATGTTCTCCTGTTTATTGGATTTTACATGGATATCAGTAGTGAATGTTTCTGGCTGGGGCGCAATCCTGCAGCATGATCAAACATTATTTAGAGAAAATTCCGCGCGCACAAATTTTTAATGTGTTTGAATTTTCGGAAAAACTAATTTATATTCGGGGCTTGATTATCCTAAGCACGTACTCACATGAGATACAAAAGAATGTGACATTTATTATTACAGAATTTATTTAAAAAATTATGACTCTACTACATAATTTATTTAAAAAATTACAACTATGCCATTAAAATATACGTACTCATGTAATTTCCTAAATACGTATATTATTCTCTTCAAAATAATACTAATATAATCATACTAGCGTTTTACTCGTGCTACGCACCAAACCACAAACTCACAGTTATCAGTAATTTTTACAATTAAATAATACTAAAAGAGAATAAAGAAAAATTAAATAATACTAAAAGAAAATAAGGATCCTGAGATTAATCTCAAGATATCTTTCTCAAAATTATGAGAAAAATATGTAAAAAACTTAATCTCGGCGTTTATTCAATTGCCATAATTTTGTTTTGTGCTAAAATTAGGAAAGTCAATAGTTAGATGTTTAATTAAATACACACAAACCAATGACTACCTTAGAATATTTTTCTTGAAGTCTATCTCGAGATCCTTAAACTCATATTAAAATATAAAATATAATTAAAATCATAGAATATACAAAATATAATACATCTTACCAATTTAATTTCCAAAATACAGTGTTTTCTTTTTCCTTTCGTTATTACACTTTCTCCATCCTTTTTTTTCAACAACGCGATCTCCTACATTTTCTCCAATTCTTCATCATTCATCGCGTCTTTATCATCCTTTACCGTCGTTATCATCCTTCATCATTACAAAACTTGCAATTAGTTGATTTGATTATTTCTAAAGTTACAATTATCTGCTACTCTGTTTGCTTTTTCATTGATTAATGAATCATGAAGTTGCTTATTGGTTGATATAATTTATCTGTTTTCGTGGATATTTACTGTTTGACATAGTGTCAAAAAAAATACAAATTTATTTTTGTTGATTCTGATTGCTTAGCTATTGAAATTGATTTGGCTTGTAACATATGCAACCAAAACCAACTCAAAAAAAAAAAACAGCAAATGCAACTGAATAAACCCCAAAATCAACATTCAGAAAAATAAAAATTAAGTTATATTTTGAGGTGCAAAGTCGCATATCGTATTTTTCAAAGCAAAACTTAAAAACTGTATTTTAGTAATTAATTTTTACCATATTTTTGAAAAAAGGTCTATAAGAGTAATCTATTATATATATAATACAACAACATATAGGTTTGTGAAACATTCACTGTGCAATTACATTTTTACCCTTAGCTAACATTTTTAACTCTAGATGTATAACAACAACTTTAACCATTTGAGTTAGAGATTCATTCTGTTGAATAATTAAAATCATTAAATGTTATCATGGATATAATACTACAACATGCAATTTTTAGAAAAACATTTTATTCGTGTGAAATATGCAATTTTTAGGGAAACATTTTATTTATGTAAAATTTCTATTTTTCCCTCAGCTAAGTAATAAAATATTGTTGTCAACAATAATTGAACTCGTAAACTCTAGGTACATAATAACAACCTCAACCATTTGAGCTAGATACACATTTTATTGGATATTTAAATCATTGAGCATTATCATAGGTCAGTCGCTATATATTTAATTTAATATATATTTTATCATTCATGTAAGATATATAATTGGATATTTAAAATCATTAAGTGTTATCATCATGGATATAATACTGCAACATGCAATTTTTAGGGAAACATTTTATTCGTGTGAAATTGCTATTTTACCCTCAAAAAATATTGTTATCAACGGGAATTGAACCAATGAACCCTAGGTACATAATAACAACATCAACCATTTAAGCTAGATACACATTTTATTGGATAGTTAAAATTATTAAGTGTTATTATAGGTCAGTCGGTATATATTAAATTTTATCATTCATGTAAAATATATAAAATGATCCGAGTTTCAGATAATTTACCCATTTTGATTTACTAATTTATACACGTGGGCTATATTAGGATATTATTATATATTATTTTAATAAAAAATTTGTTATGTTCAACCTATACTTAATTTAATATTTATATAATGATTGAGCAACTAACCCATTGTGATATACTGACTTTAGCACCTG
This sequence comes from Anethum foeniculum, assembly GCA_003724115.2. Classification (NCBI taxonomy): domain Eukaryota; kingdom Viridiplantae; phylum Streptophyta; class Magnoliopsida; order Apiales; family Apiaceae; genus Anethum; species Anethum foeniculum. The sequence goes on along the minus strand of PHNY01275961.1, from coordinate 2,545 downwards.
TGGGCTACAACGAAATTATTAATATTCTTTTTGATAAAAAAACTTTTGTTGTTATATTTGTTATACAAAATTATATTAAATAAAATATCAAAAGGGGGAATACGATACAAAATAAAATATGTTCTTTTTTATGTTTATCTATAAAAGGATATCGTAAAAATATAATAATTTGAAAATGTTACAAGATCAAAGTAGAAAATCATCAAGTGTTATCATAGGTCAGTCGCTACATATTTAATTTAATATGTATTTTATCATTCATGTAAGTAGAGATGTTCAAAAAATCGGAAGCCAAAATCTGATCCGATCAGGAAAAGAGCCCGGAAAGCCCGATCCGGACGGCCCGGCCCATGGGCCTCTTTTTTTCTTGAAAATTCGGCCCAGCCCGAATTTAAAAAAGAGTCCGTACAAAAGCCCGATTCTAAAAAAACCCGGAAAAAAGTCCGGTTCGGCCCGGTTAAAAGCCCGGATAAAAATCCGATTTTTTATATAAAATTTAAGATTTACAATATATTTCATAAATTTTTATAAACTATATTGTACAATTAGAATCAATTAAGGTTTATTTGATTGGTTTGTCTATTTGTTACGGTAAATAACAGTAATTAGTCCTTTAGATTAAAGAACTGTTGCCAGTAATATTAAAGAATATTAATGAATGAGAACCGTTGAATGTAATATTAAATAATATTATTTGTTTCAATACATAAACTACTTTTTCTCATATTTCGAGATATTAGTTCCTTCGGTACCTAAGCTACTTACAGATCGAGCCATAAAAGATAAATTAAAATTTAATGTATAAATAAAAAAAACGGATAAAAGCCCAGTTCGGCCCGATCCGGCCAGGCCCGCGCGCCTAAAACGTGCCTCAAATATTAGAGGAATCTCGACCCGATTTTTAAAAAAGCCTGGCCCGATCCGTTTATAAAAAAATCGGTCTTTTTAAGGCCCGGATAAAGGCCAGCCCGATGGGCTTTTTATGCATCTCTACATGTAAGATATATAATTGGATAGTTAACATCATTAAGTGTTATCATGATATAATACTACAACATGTAATTTTTAGGAAACATTTTATTCGTACGAAATTGCTATTTTACCCCAGCTAACATTTTTAGTTAAGTAACAAATATTGTTGTCAACAGGAATTGAACCCATGAACTCTAGATACATAATAACACCCTCAACTATTTTAGCTAGATACATAGTTTTTTAATAGTTAAAATTATGAAGTGTTATCATAGGTAAGTCGGTATATATTTAATTTACTATGTGTTTTATCATTCATGTAAGATATATAAAATGATTCGAGTTTTAGATAATTAACACATTTTGATTTACTAATTTATAGCTGTGGCCTATATTAAAATATTATTATTATTATTATTTTAATTAAAAAAAATTATGTTCAACCTATATTTAATTTTATATTTATATAACCATTGAGCAATTAACCCATTGTAATATACTGACTTTACACTTGTGGGCTACAATGAAATTATTAATATTATTTTTGATAAAAAACTTGTGTTGTTATATTTGTTAACTAAATTATATTAAATAAAATATCAAAAGGGGGAATACGATACAAAACAAACTATGTTCTTTTTTATGTTTATCTGTAAAAGGATATCATAAATATATAATAATTTGAAAAGGTTACAAGATTTAAAGTATAAAATCTTTACCAAGCATATGTGTACCTATTTACGATCTTATAATAAAAATAAGAGATCTATCTTAGTCAATTTGTAATCTCTACAAAATTGCGAACATAAAACAATATTTTATAAATCTATATTTTTAAAAAGTGGCATATACCTGTAAAGGTGCAAGGTCGTAGAACATGCATCGAAACAGTGGCATATACCTGTAAAGGTGCAAGGTCGTAGAACATGCATCGAAACAGGACGGGGTGGGAATATCAGAGAAATAATAAATCTTGAAACGATGTTTAAAAGGATCTATCACATATTACACTACAATAAAATATTATTTTCACAACGGCTGTTACTCACATTAATCGTTCTTTTACCTAAAATTATACATTATGTTCCAAACTCCATATTTCAATTTACGTTGGACTGTCCCATACAGCTGTTAATCGTTTACGGTTTGGAAAACTAACTTCACTTTAGTTGGTTGGTTGTCTATGTCCCATATTCTCGGATTTCAATTACTGTAATAAACTAGCACGTCTTGATATGAAATACTTAACTATAATCATTATTAAAAACAATGCTCAACTTTTCATTACATACTTGATCCTGAGTCAATCATATCATTACATACATGTTCCACAGTCAATCATATTAAGAGATGCAATTATAATAATCTTTTCTCTCAAACTATAATCATTACGAAAGATAAAATCCATACATAAAGATTTTACAAATTTATCCACATTCACCAACTATGTACCTTTGTTAGGTCCCAATATGTTTGTAGAAGGGGGGTTGAATACAAACTATACCGTTTTCTCGAATTTAATTGCGGAATAAAAATTGAAACAAAGTTCAAGTTGAATATAACTTATATTAAA
>PHNY01275932.1:0-11494 GCA_003724115.2 Anethum foeniculum | reverse complement strand
CATTGTAAACGTGAATTTGGTCATTTAAGCTAGCCAAACAGCCACTTAATACGTTCAAAATTAAGAAGAGATTGGATTTGCTCATTATTAAGTAAGGAATTAGAGTGTTGTTTGGGATAATTAAAAGTTTTTTGGAATTAGAGTGTTGTTTGGGATAATCAAAAGTTTTTTGGTGTACAAAAAGTAACTATGGTAGTAAGTGTAAATCGAAAAGTCAACACATGTTATTTCACAATGTTTGACCTCATAGGTGTTATGCTAGCACCAGTACACAAGAATAAGTATTGAACGGTTTAGATACGAGAAATCTGGTCTTTTATATGTAATCTATAGTATATATAATCCTACGAGTATTTATGACGTCATAACTTTTCTAAGGGACACACCTACACCTACAACACATATGGACACAACTACAAATTTATATATTTCTAAGCCACAATCAGACCCCTACAACACATTTAAAATATATGTAAACATGATTTTATGTGTTTAAAGATTATCCACTTACATATAACAAATAGTTTTATGTGTGTCTGATTGTGGCTTAGAAATATATAAATTTGTAGTTGTGTCCAGATGTGTTGTAGGTGTATTGTAGATGTGTCCCTTAGAAAAGTTATGACGTCATAAATACTATAGATTAGAGTATAAATTAAAATAAGTTTTAGTAATTATTATATATTAATTTTTTAAGAAACGAAAATTAATTGCTAGGCGAATCAAATTAAATAATATTACATGTCATGTAAAAGAATTTATTATCTATTAATTATACAAACTTTTGATGTGCAATTCACCATCTTTTTTAATGATAATTATTGCCTACTTTTATTACCAAAACGACTAATGCCATATTTACTTTTACTACTATATAATTGTAATTTAATAATATGTAAAGTGTATTAACCATTTAATTCTATTTAATGTTGCCAAATTTTTTAAGATGAATACGACAAAAAATTCATAATGTAATTAATGAAAAATATCTTATATTTTTTAACCTTGATATTTTATACGTAAATCAATAGAATTGTATTGTTGCAAGTTTTACATTTTTTGTCTTATTAAATTCATGAGTTAGAAAAGTAATTAAGCAACAAATTACTATATATGACCAATTGAGCTCAATATGTTATATTAATGTGTTTCCATAAATTATAAATTAAAATTTAAGTTTTTACGAACTACATATTCATTCTATAATCAATAAAACAAGATAACTTTATATTTAACTAAATCCCATACACTTTCATATTTTTACTAATGGATAGTTATTATTCTTGATTAAATAATTTAGACAAAAAACGTGTACAATCAAAAAAAATATTTTAAAATATAAATTAAAAATATCAAAATATAATATTAAACTTATTAGAAATATATGAGACAAAAGCATTATTACTTAATAAAGTAAATGACTAAATATTAAAAAAGGATTTTTTTCTAGTTTATCTCTATAGTATATATAATCCTTGAACTTTTCTAAGCGCTGCAAATTGTATATATTGTAAGGACACATCTAAACACACATATATATTTTGCATATTAATTAGAGATCTACAACAACTTCTACACACCTATATCATATCTTTATATTCTATAAGTACACATCTACAATAGACATACACATATAAATATATATTAATAAATCTACAACACATGTATAGATATATTGATTAGATGCACACGGTAAGAAATTTTTATTTTACTAGAAGTATAACTTTTGTAAATGGAAAGGGAAATTATTATTTATATTCTCATATAATGATTTATAAAGCCCGAGCATAGCCGGGGCAAACAAGTACTAGTATATTTAAATTGTACAACTTTATATTTAAGTATTAAAAATATATTTTCTTCATAATTTCAATTAAAATTTCATTTTTCTTCACCTAGTGTACCTTGGGCCTTGGGGATTAGATTTTATTTATTTTTAAGTTTTAAGCTAGTATCATATAAGCCCCAAACCCTAAACAAAACCCAAAAAAAACTATATAAAGGTGTATAGCATATAGACATTATACATAAGCTCATTTTTCTTTCTCCATTCCATCTCAACTTCTATTTAAGGTACAAAATTCAAAATAAAAACTTCAGCCCCACACACCATGAGCCCATCAAAAACTACTTACAAATGTTATCTAGATTATGTATTTAGTCAAGTCCAACTTCTTAGGAGAGCTAGGTCACCAAGAATAGAGGCATAAGGAGAGTAGGGGATCCAGACATCCAAGGGTAGAACTAGAACAGATGCCAGCTGTCCTCTACCACATATCCGGACCAATTCCGGATAATCTTAGTAGTATTGCTAGTGATGATAGTTTGTTTCCACGTTTCCACCTAGATGACTAACTCTCTCTCTCACTCACTCAGCATGTATAACGTTCTTGTTTACTATGTATATCAAATTATTTGTATTTCATACTGCTTCACGCACTTTAACAATTTCATTTATAAAAAATGAGTAATCCATTATGTTCCATGTTTTGCCACTCAAAATAAGTCCCAGAGAAATAATTATATGAATTAAAATAAGCAGTTGTGTTAATTTTATGTGATTAAAAGAGACCCAATATCATATTCTTGAATACAAGGAGCCCCTATTTGTGTTTTCTTATTTTGTAATGAATAGTATTTCTCTTATCACAATTAGGTAGTGTATTTAATCTTTATTTATGATACAAATATCTTATTTTACTTATTTTGTATAAATAGTATCTCTCCCTCATGGCAATTAAATAATAAATTTTTCTTTATTTCTATGGACAGTGAATTTTGGGGTGATTAAAAATACAATAAATTTGATGAATATGCATAAACAATTCTTTTTGTCCAAAATTCAGACCACCAAGATGTACTCTCTTATAATGGTGGTGCAATATTCTTTGCATCTTTCTATACTAAAAATCATATAATAGTACAAAAATCAGTATTGTTATGAACATGTACCTATTACCTGAAGTTAATAGTAAAAACCAAAATCTCCTAAACACTTAGTAAAATGGTAATTACTTCCTATTGTAAGGATTTCACTCTTTGTAAGTGATGATATTATTGTGTTTTATTATCAGTTTGGCAAGTTATAAGGGCCTTGGTACAATAAACTCATTTCTTAGTCACATGCTGGCCTTACAAAATTTAAAGAGGTGAAAAAGGTATTATTGAAAATGTGGGTTAAGTAATATCCATTCAACATCAACCATTAGTACTTGTTGGTTAGGGATTAGATTTTTTATAACGCGTACTTCTCACGAATTCATTATATTTTTTCTTCATTTTATACATATTTAGACATATGATTCTTTCTTCATTGTTCACTGATTTTTTGGCATAGGATTCTGGTAAAATGTCGGGGAAGGATAGGAGGTTCATAACCTCATATATATATATATATATATATATATATATATGTATGTATGTAATTCATGTCATCCTCCATTTAACATTTTCTCCTTCAATTATATTTTTATGATCCGTGCATGTTCCATTCTATATAAATGGTCTATTGCCCACACTAATACCTAGGTTTCTACAAAATATTTGGTTGCTGAGGTAATGATGACACCAGAAATATAAATGGTCTATTGCCCACACGTATACCTAGGTTTCTATCAAATATTTGGTTGTTTAGACAATGATAACACCATAAGTGTTCATGTAAACCTCACAAGTGTGAAATTAAGTAAACGACCTAATCAAATTAAGTGAAAGTATTACATATTGTATGTTGCATATAGGTACAATTCAAAATCGAGAGTTTAATACAGATTATAGTGTACATCCACCCAAGGCATAACTTTACACAAATAGTTTTTCAAAGGACTGCAAGTATTTTAAGAACATACTCAACATTAGGCAACACTGATGTTTATAAAATTTATCCAATTTATCACAATTAATTCAATCTATGTTAGGCAAAATATAAGAAAAGTAAAATGATGTAGACCAAAAAATTTTATAATGCTATATTTCTTTTTATTAATAGACACTATGCTTGAAAGCATAATATATGTATTTTTCTAAAATTGTACTACTTTATATTTAAGTATTAAAAATATATTTTCTTCACAATTTCAATTAAAACTTCATTCTTTTTCACCTAGTGTACCTTGGGGCTTAGATTTTTTTATTTTTTAAGTTTCAAGCTAGTAATATAAAAGGGCCAAACCCTAAACAAAACCCAAAAAACTATATAAAGGTGTATAGCATATAGACATTACATAAGCTCATTCTTCTTTCTCCATTCCACCTCAACTTCTATTAGAGATACAAAATTCAAAATAAAAACTTCAGCCCCACACACCATGAGCCCATCAAAAACTGCTACCCAATGTTATCTTGATTATGTATTTAGTCAAGTCCAACTTCTTAGAAGAGCGAGGTCACCAAGACAAAGAGCATAAGGAGAGCAGGGGGATCCAGACATCCAAGGGTAGAACCAGAACAGACGCCAGCTGTCCTCTACCACATACCCGGACCAATTCCGGATAATCTTAGTAGTATTGCTGGTGATGATAGTTTGTTTCCAAGTTTCCTCCTAGATGACTAACTCTCTCTCTCGGTCACTCAGCATGTATAACGTTCTCTTTTACATTTGTATATCAAATTATTTGTATTTCATACTGCTTCACGCACTTTAACAATTTCATTTATAAAAAATGAGTAATCCATTGTGTTCAATGTTTTGTCACTCAAAATAATTCCAGAGAAATCATTATATGAATTAAAATAAGCACTTGTGTCAATTTTATGTGATTAATAGAGACCCAATATCATATTCTTGAATACAAGGAGTGGGGATTTGTGTTTTCTTATTATGTAATGAATTGTATCTCTCTTATCCCAATTAGGTAGTGTATTTAATCTTTATTTATGATACAAGCATCTTATTTTACTTATTTTGTATAAATAATGTTGCAAATAATCTCAAACATTTTTAAACATTGTAATGTTTTGAAAGTTTAGCATGTTTTTAGGAGGGTGAATAAGTCAAGAAGTGGTGGAGTATGTTTAGGAAACCACTTCCAGACGTGTAGCTGGTTATTACTACTTAGTTTCTCTATTCTTTTTTATTTATATTGCTGTAACTCTCATTTTTAATACAAGAGCTGAGACATTTTGTCGAGCAAAATCACTCTGGTTCTCTACATAGTTTATATAATAGGTGTTGCAGAGTCAAGAAGTGGTATGAGAGCTTGAAGGTCTTGGCAGGACTGTATTGTCACCAAGGAATGGAGGCAAACAAAGGAAAAGGAGGGTCATATGGTCTGACTTACCCAATGTTGGACACAAGCAATTATACAACTTGGGCCCTCAAAATGAAGGTTTATATGCAAGCGCAAGGAGTCTGGAGCGCGGAAGAACCAAGCGATCGAAAGGTTGCTGTCAAGGAGAAGACAGACAAAGTAGCGTTAGCAATGTTGTATCAAGCAATCCCTAAAGATGTGCTGCTTTCAATTGCAAACAAGAAACCGGCAAAAAGAAGCATGAGATATGATAAAGACGTTGTGCCAAGGTGCAGACATAGCAAAAAGGGCACGTATTCATACTCTAAAATCTGAGTTCGAGATGCTGAGCATGAGTGACAATGAAAAGATTGAAGATTTTTACATGAGAATAAACAGTCTCGTTACAAATATACGAGCACTGGGAGAGACAATGGAGGAATCATATATTGTCAAAAAGCTGCTTCGTGCTGCACCTGCTAGATTTCTTCAGATAACTTCAACATTGGAGCAGTTTGGGGATATGGAGAGCATGACAGTCGAGGAAAATGTGGGATCTCTCAAGGCACACGAAGAACGAGTGAAAGGGAAGACAGAAGCGAAGGAAACCCAACTCATGTTGACAGAGGAAGAATGGGCTAAACGTGAAGGAGAAGAGAGAAAATTGTTGTTAACACGTGAAGAGTGGCTGAAGCGAAATAGTGGTGACAAATCAAGGCAGAAAGGTCGTGGAAAATTTGACTAGAGCATTATCAAATGCTACAACTGTAACATCTATGGCCATTTTGCCTCAGAATCTAAGAGACCCAGAAAAAACAAAGTGACACAAGAAGCAGAGGCGAACATAGCTGTAATGGACGATGATGAACCAGCTTTGCTCTTAGCAAAACACAAGAAAGAAGCACGTAAATTATTACTAAATGAGGACAAGCTACTAGCTACACATATGCCAAACAGTGGAGATCACACAAATGAATCAAACGTCTGGTATCTCGATAATGGCGCGAGCAATCATATGACGGGGTTCAGAAGTAAGTTTGCAGAACTAGATGAAAGTATCACCGGCCAAGTTCATTTTGGAGATGGCTCCAAAGTCAAAATCGAAGGAAAGGGCACTGTTATGCTACTGTGCAAGAATAGAGAGGAGAAGAGACTTCATGAGGTATATTACATTCCTAGTTTACAAAATAATATTATATCTTTGGGACTGATTTCTGAAGAAGGGAATAAAGTGGAGCTCAAGGGAGAATACCCTTAGAGTCTATGATGATCAAGAGAGATTGTTAATGAAGGTAAAGCGATCTGCCAATCGATTCTATAAGATTATTGTAGAAACTAATAAGCAGGACTGTTTGATGATGAAGACAGATGAAATTTCAAAGCTATGGCACGCTCGTCTCGGGTATGTCAACTACCAGGCTTTGGCTCTTATGTCTAGACACCTGATGGTCAAAGGTATGCCAAGAATTATGAAGCCAAATGTAGTGTGTGATGGATATCTAATGGGGAAGCAAACCAGGAAGGCGTTTCCAAATAAGGCAACATACAATGCAAAGAAAGAACTGGAGCTCATACATGGTGACTTGTGCGGGCCAATATCTCCGCCAACTGCATCAGGTTACAGATACTTCCTCTTGTTAGTCGATGAGACGTTTAAAGCATTAAAAACCTTTCGTGCTTTGGTTGAAACGGGGTCTGAGAAAAGAATCATAGTGCTTAGGACTGATAGAGGAGGTGAATTCAAATCTAACTAGTTCAAGGAATTTTGTGAAGGAGCTGGAATTGAACGACATTTGACGACACCCTACACTCCATTACAAAACGGAGTGGTAGAGTGCCAAAACAGAATTGTTATAGAGATGACTAGAATCACCTTGAAAGAAATGCAATTGCCAGCAAAGATGTGGGCAGAAGCTGTTAGAAACTCAATATACATTCTCAATAGACTCCCAACGAGAGCACTAACAGGCCAGACACCATATGAGGCATGGACCAAAAGAAAACCAGAGATAAGTGATGTACATGTTTTTGGGTGCTTGGCACACATGAAAACGCCAAGTGTGCATAATACCAAGCTTGACGATCGCAGCAAGAGAGTGATTAATTTGGGTAGAAAGGCGGGAACCAAAGGATACCGGCTGTATGATCCCATAGAAGATCGTATTCACATAAGTCGTGATATGGTCTTTGAGGAAACAAAACAGTGGCCCAGGGGTGTGCTTTTAGCGAAAGAAAATGAACAAGAAAGTTTATTTGTGCCAAATATCTCTGAAGTGGGTGATGAGAATCCTGAAAACTCTGAAAGTGCAGGTGCAGATAGTGGAGACCACAACAATGACAACTCTCAGATGTCAACACCACAATCACAATCTTCAAATTCCAGACTTGATCGAGATAGCTATGATGATAGTGCAGAGCCAAAGAAAATCAGACAACTGAGTGAAATATACAACACAACGGAAGAGGTGGAAATTGATGAAGAATTGTGGCTAATGGAAGTAGATGAGCCTGTGAACTACGCACAAGCAGTGAAGGACGTCAACTAGGAGAAGGCGATGAAACAAGAGATGAATTCTATTGAAGCCAACGACACATGGAAGTTAACAAGCCTACCACCTGGACATAAAATCATAGGTTTGAAATGGATCTATAAATTAAAAAAGGATGCAAATGGGAAGGTGATAAAGTACAAAGCGCGTCTTGTGGCAAAAGGCTATGTACAGGAACATGGCATCGATCTTAATGAAGTGTATGCTCCAGTGACACGGCTGGAAATAGTAAGGTTATTATTGGATTTGGCAGCTAAAAATCAATGGGAAGTTCACCATCTTGACGTGAAGACAGCATTCTTGAATGGAGACATAATGGAGGATGTGTATGTTGCTCAACTGGAGGGTTTTGAAAAGAAAGGACAAGAGCATTTGGTATACAAATTATCAAAGGCGTTGTATGGTCTTATCCAAGCTCCTCGTTCCTGGTATGCTAAACTAAATTCATGTCTTGTTAGCCTTGGTTTTACTCGCTGTCTATACGAGCATGCTGTATATACAAAGAAGAATGGAGAAGATAATTTGGTCATTGCAGTGTATGTAGATGATCTCTTAGTAACTGGTACAAGTGTCTCAATGATTGAGGTTTTCAAAAGACAAATGAAGCTCAAATTTGAGATGAGTGACTTGGGTAAACTCAGCTACTACCTGGGAATAAAAGTTGAGCAAGGTGAATGGTACATTGAATTAAAACAGGAAGGCTATGCACGAAAAATTCTTGAGAAGGCAAGTATGGCTGACTGTAATCCAACAAAATACCCAATGGATCCCAAGGAATAACTTGGTCGAGATGAAACAGGAAGATTGGTAAATGCTACAGATTACAAGAGTATGGTAGGAGGCCTGCAGTATTTGGTTCATACGCGACCAGATATCGCGTACTCTGTGGGTATAGTTAGCAGATACATGAAGAATCCCACGAAAAAACACTTGGATGCAGTGAAAAGAATTCTCAGATATGTTAAAGGAACAATTCAGCACGGGCTTGTTTACTCGAAGGACAGTGGCAACAATGTACTCACTGGTTTTTCTGATAGCGATTTGGGTGGACAGCCGGATGATAGAAAAAGTACGGGAGGGATGGTTTACTATCTGAACGAGAGCATTATAACCTGGGTTTCACAAAAACAGAAGTGTGTTGCTCTTTCGTCCTGTAAGGCAGAGTTTATGGTAGCTACAGCTGCTGCTTGTCAAGGTATATGGCTCAGAAAAATTCTTAGTCAAATAACCATAGAAAGTGTTGGTCCAGTGGTTCTTTAGGTAGACAATCGATCTGCAATCGACTTGGCCAAAAATCCCACGTTCCATGGTAGAAGTAAGCATATCTACTTGAGGTTCCATTTCATCAGAGAATGTGTGGAACGAGGCGAGGTCGTACTGAGACACGTCTACAGCAATGAGACACGTCTGCTACTATCAAGTTTGAAAATATGAGGAAATTGCTGGGAGTAAAGAATTTGAGCAGACAGGTTTGAGATTAAGAGGGATTGTGTTGCAAATAATCTCAAACATTTTTAAACGTTGTAATGTTTTGAAAGTTTAGCATGTGTTTAGGAGTGTGAATAAGTCAAGAAGTGGTGGAGTATATTTAGGAAACCACTCCAGGCGTGTAGGAGGTTGTTACTACTTAGTTTCTCTATTCTGTTTTATTTATATTGCTGTAACTCTCATTTTTAATACAAGAGCTGAGACATTTTGTCGAGCAAAATCACTCTGGTTCTCTACATAGTTTATATAACAGGTGTTGCAGAGTCAAGAAGTGGTATGAGAGCTTGAAGGTTAATTTTTCTTTATTTCTATGGACGGTTAATTTTGCGGTGATTAAAAATAAAATAAATTTGATGAATATGCATAAGTAATTCTTTTGTGGCAAAATTCAGACCACCAAGATGTACTCTTATAATGGTGGTGCAATATTCTTTACATTTTTCTATACTAAAAATCAAATAATAGTACAAAAATCAGTTTTGTTATGGACATGTACCTATTACCCGAAGTTAATAGTAAAAACTAAAATCTCCTAAACACTTATTAAAATGGTAATTACTTCCTATTGTAAGGTTTTCACTCTTTGTAAGTGATGATATTATTGTGTTTTATTGTAAGAGGCTGTCAGTTTGGCAAGTTATAAGGGCCTTCGTACAATAAACTCATTTCTTAGTGACATGCTAGCCTTACAAAATTTAAAGAGGTGAAAAAGAATAATTGAAAATGTGGGTTAAGTAATATCCATTCAACATCACCCATTAGTACTTGTAGGTTCTGGATTAGATTTTTTATGATGCATACTTCTCACGAATTCATTATATTTTCGGTGCTGGACTTTCTTCATTTTACACATTTTTAGACATATGATTCTTTCTTCATTGTTCACTGGATTTTTTGGCATAGGATTCACCTAAAATGTTGGGGAATGATAGAAGGTTCATAACGTCATTTATATATATGTAACTCATGTGGTCCTCCATTCAATATTTTCTCCTTCAATTATATTTTTATGATCTGTGCATGTTCCATTCGATATAAATAGTCTATTGCCCACACGAATTCCTAGGTTTCTACAAAACATTTGGTTGTTGAGGTAATGATGACACAGAAATATAAATGGTCTATTGCCCACACGTATACCTAGGTTTCTACAAAATATTTGGTTGTTTAGACAATGATAAGACTAGAAGTGTTCATGTAAACCTCACAAGTGTGAAATTAAGTAAATGACCTAATCAAATTAAGTAAAAGTATTACATATTGTATGTTGCATATAGGTACAATTCACAGTCGAGAGTTTTATATATATATTATAATGTACATCCACCCAAGGCATAACTTTACATAAGTAGTTTTTCAAAGGATTGCAGGTATTTTAAGAACATACTCAACATTAGGCAGAACCGATGTTTATAAAATTTATCCAATTTATACAATTAATTCAATCTATGTTAGGCAAAATATAAGAGAAGTAAAATGAAGTAGACCAAAAAATTTTATAATGCTATATTTCTTTTATTTTTTCCCTCCTTTCTAGTAAGACTAATATGACACTATGCTTGAAAGCATAATATATATTTTTTTAAATTGTACTAATTTATATTTAAGTATTGAAAATATATTTTCTTCACAATTTCAATTAAAACTTCATTTTTTTCACCTAGTGTACCTTGGGGCTTAGGTTTTAATTTTTTTTAAGTTTTAAGCTAGGATCATATAAGCGCCAAACCCTAAACAAAACTCAAAAAAACTATATAAAGGTGTATAGCATATAGACATTACATAAGCTCATTTTTCTTTCTCCATTCCACCTCAGCTTCTACTAGAGATACAAAATTCAAAATAAAAACTTCAGCCCTACACACCATGAGCCCATCAAAAACTGCTACTGAATGTTATCTAGATTATGTATTTAGTCAAGTGCAACTTCTTAAGAGAGCCAGGTCACCAATACAAAGAGGCATAAGGAGAGCAGGGGATCCAGACATCCAAGGGTAGAACCAGAACACACGCCAGCTGTCCTCTACCACATACCTGGACCAATTCCAGATAATCTTAGTAGTATTGCTAGTGATGATATCACTACAAGAAAAACAAGCTCTTACAATGGTTTTTCACCGTTGTCTAACCTCAAAATTTCCCGTTGACTATCCAGCACTCGTCTGATAGAATATCATACAACGCTTTATAAACCATTGTTAGAACAAGATGGCACAACAGTTTTAAAAC
>PHNY01275905.1:11021-28846 GCA_003724115.2 Anethum foeniculum | reverse complement strand
CGGACTCAGAATTTCCATTCAAGACGTCCTATATAGTGTGACCTGATTACATTTCTTAATCAGCAAAATTACTATTCATCAGGGTTTTGAATAGTTACAAAAATTAGGGTTATTACAATTAGCTTTACATAGTCCAGAGGAATTTCTGGAGTTTCATCCTTTCTGTGCAAGAAATAAACCCAAGTATATCTAGTGAAATCATCAACAATTACAAGTGTGTACCTCTTTTTGTTGATGAACATTGTGTTCACTGGTCCAAAGAGATCCAGACGAAGCATGTGATATGGCTCAGAGATTGAGAATTCTGTCTTGCTTTTGAAAGAAACTCTTCTTTGTTTAGACTTTTGACAAGCATCACATAGTCCATCAGATGAGTAAAGCATATTTGGTAGTCCTCTCACCAGCTCCTTCTTGGCAAGTTCATTGATTGTATTGAAGTTCAAATGGGAGAGCTTCTTATGCCAATTCCAGCTCTCATCTACTGATGTCTTAGTAATAAGACAAGTAGCTTCTTTATCAGTGCTTGCATGCAATCTTGCTTCATAGATGTTTCCATGTATGTATCCTTTTAAAACAATCTTCTTTGACCTATTGTGAATCACATTACAATGAGATTCATAGAATACCACATGATATTCTTTGTCAGTAATTTGACTGATGCTCAGTAAATTATGCTTAGCCATTCAACAAGAGCTAAATTTTCTATAATAACATTTGAAATCACCAAGTTGCCATATCCCAGTGTGAAACCTATGTTTCTATCACCATAAGATACATTTGGGCCAACCTTCCTCTCAAATCCTGATATCAGGGATTTTTTACCAGTCATGTGTCCTGAACATCCACTGTCCAAAACAAGTACATTGCTCCTGTTACCTTGCAATCAGAAATTTGATTAATTAGAAGTAGTTTTAAGGACCCATAGTTGTTGGGCCCTCTTTTTAGACAACTTAAGCTTTTGTGTTTCCGGAGTTTTTGTAACAGAATTAGCCTTATCAGGGTTTGTTCTGTTAGAGAAAGATATATCTTTAGCAGATTTAGCAGTTTTATCAACATGAGTTTTTTTTATTGAACTTAGGTAAAGGATCATAAAAATTATGATACAACTCATGATAAGAACCAGAAGCATAAATTGAATGCCAACTGCTACCACAATGAAAACAAGGATTTTGTGGTTTATAAAAAACTGCTCTACTCCTAACATCAGACTTAGGAATTACAGTTTTCTTTTTCTTACTTCTCCTGCAATCAATAGCAAGATGATTAGAATTACCACAATTAAGACAAGTTTTTCTAGGAGCATTAGGAATAAACTTATAATTATTTACCTTAGAAATTCCCTGTTTTCCATTTCTATTCTTTTAGGACCTTTTACTTGAGGTTTATCAGTAACCTCAAATATTTTCTTTTTCAACTGTCCTTTTGACAGAAGTCCTACATTCTTTTCCTTTTTAACAGGTTTATTTATTTCCTTGTTCTCCTTTTTCTCATGTTTAGAGATTTTCTTCTTTTCCTGAGATGTAGAGGTTGAACCCTTCTCAGAAGTAGATTTGAGTTCACTAGATCCTGAAGCAACAAACGTAATGGGAGTTTTAAGTGTTATCTTATTTTCAATAGCAACATCTTTATTTTCATCTACATATCCAAGACACTCTCTCCAGTTCTTTTTACTGATCATACCATGTACTTTTTTACCTGAGTCAGTCCAAGTTATAAAAGTTTTTCTTTCATTTTCTAAGGCCTTCTCTAATATACTGTATTTAGCTTCTATTATCTTTTCTGTATGTTTAGCCTTACCACATTCCTTTTGAACTTCATTCATGTTCACTAAATCAGACTCTAACTGTTTATTTCTTGATTTCAGTTCCTCAATTTCTTTTAATAGCCTATCATTTTCCAGAGTCTCATTCTTAAAGTTTCCATGAAGTGTCTTAAGGAAAGGCTTTAACTCAGATATGTTATCAGTATCAAAACCAAAGAGTGAGGTTGATACCTTTGCATCAGGAGCATCAGTGTTCTCAAAACTAGCCATCAGTGCATAGCTTGTTTCTTCATCCTCTGAATCAGTAGAGTCCATCCAGTCTTTGTTAGAGGTGATCAAAGCTTTGTTTTTGCCTTTGTCATTCCTTGCCTACTTGCACTCAGTAACAAAGGAAAGCAACTGAATTTCCTTTGTTGCTTTTCCTTTCCTTTCTCTGTTGAACCTCCAAGTCATGAGTTCTAAGCATTCCATAGATTTCATCCAATGAAATCATATCCAAATCATATTGATGCCTTATGATTGAGGTTTGAGTTTCCCACTCTTCATTCAACGCCCTTAAAAACTTTGCGTTAGAATCTTCAAGGTCATACACCTTTCCCACTAGTGATAGATTGTTCAGCAAAGTAAGAAACCTATCATAAATATCAGTGAGACTCTCATCAGCTTTAGCCTCAAAGTGTTCATATACTGGATGAGAATAGCTTTTCTATTCTTCTTGATGGCCATTGTTCCTTGACATTGAGTCTCTAATGCATCTCAGATTTCCTTTGCAGTTTTGCAGGCTATAACCCTGTTTGACATTACAGAGTCAAGACTTTTATGCAAAATATTTCTTACCTTTGCATCCTTTAGCACAATAGCTTTCTCTTCAGCAGTCCATTCTCTCTTTTCCTTCAATTGATAATGTTCAGGAACAGTATCAGTTCTAGGTACTAGCTTTGTTGGTGTATGTGGTCCATCATTGACTACATCTAGGTAATCAGGATCTGCAGCTTCTAAGCGCATCAACATTTTCACCTTCCATGTTGGATATTCAGCTCTCTTCAGAATGGGAATTTTAATGTTTTCATACTTATTCAGAGACATCTTTGATCATTTCTGATATTACTTTATCAGTTTGCTTTGATACCACTTGTTGCCCAGTAAGATACAATTGTTTAAGGGAGGTTGGATACAATTGTATAAATGTTTCGAACAAGTATGAAAATATAACAGTTCTTTATATATCTGACAAAAACTGTTACAAACTCTCTCAAGAAATACTGATGTTCTTGAGAGCTGCTAGGTCGTACAATACTTGAGTTAATCACCGAAATGTGATGACCTATACTGTGTTTATACAACACACAGTTACAATATCAATTCTAAGATATGCCCTATCAATTACTAACAGAAAACAATACATATTTGGAACTGAATACTCAAAGTCCAATAACTCAGGAGCTAATATTAATCTGTCCCTCAATTTAAGGAACATAATCGATCTTTAAATACTGAATGCTTCTAAATACTGATGACCTTCAAACACTAATGACAAGCCAAACTCTGATGACCTATCAAATGCTGATGACAAGCCATCTGATGACCTATCAAATTCTGACGACACCAATCAGCAGTCAAATCTTGAGCATCTTCTGATCATTGAGAATCAACATCTAATATAACTGAAGTAGTCAAGAAACCTAAGTCAAGAAAGAGGAGTGCTGCTGTGAAGAAGGGAAAGAGAACCAAGCAAAGCGCAAAAAGGCCTGACGATGAGGGATCAACAACAACACCAGTGTTAACAAAGATCACATCCATTTTGGATGAACCAGTGATTTTAAATCCCTTAGGAAATATAACATGGTGAGCCAATTGTGCCCAAAGAAGAAATCATGGAAATTGAAGACATTCAACTGCCAAAAAATTCTAGTAGAATTGGGAGCTGAGAAGAAGAAGAAGAAAAATGTCAACAAATTAGCTCTCAAGCCTGTAAAGCAATCCACTATTTCTCAAGCTGAAGACAAGGACCCTGTGTTATCTAAAGCTGATATTGAAGAATATTATGAGTTAAATCTCTTTCTGGATGAAATCTACGAAGTAAGGGGTATAGATGCAACATCAAGACTGCCAGAAAGAATATTGTTTGTTTACAAAGGAGGAAATTCAAGTCAATGACCTCTGCATTTTATGTTACAAGAAAATTTTAAGACTATAACAAAGATATTCTCCAATATGAAAAGAACAGGGGGATTCACACCAATTGCCAAAAATCAAATTCTGAACAGATTGAATGTAATCAAAAGAAGTTGGTATGACAAGGATGCTTTACCAAGAAAACTGTCAATTCCTTATAATGGAAAGAAGATTCGTCATCAACCTTATCAAATGATAGAATTTTGGGATCAAGATAGCTGCAGGAGATTCTTTAGACTACATGATCAACTCAAGATTGCCAGAAATGCTTATCAGGAGTGTCTCATGAAACAACTAGATCCAACGGTTGAGGATGAAGGCAAATTTTATCATTTTTTCAAAGACAAGAGATCTGCGGCAATGAAAGGGAAAGCATAGCAAGGCAGAGTGGAAGTTCATAGACATTATGTGCTTAGGCTAGAGGAGCAACTTTCAAATCATGTAACTACTCTACTCTTCTTCAATACTTGTTTTAAACTCATGAAGCTTATTAAAAAGTATGTTTTATGTTTGTAAATATGTGAAGTGTTTTGTTACCATAATGGGGTAATTTATGGATGCTATTCCATCAGTCATAAATTGGAGAAGATTATTAGGAGTCATCTACATTTTTTATGATAACTCAAACACTTAAGCCTAATTTGTATAAGTCACATTGTAGCCTATTAGTGGATAATACTTCTATTAATTATTCATTAATAGGGTAGCTTATTTTCGAATAAGTATGTTCTTAACATATTCAACTAAGTCTCAAGTTAGCAGTTGATAGGATAGTTGATCAATGGCTAAGTCATGTTGACTGTCAATGGATATGTAGAATAAGTTGGTGAAATGTAAATATTTGATGCCTTGTAATTTTGCACAAGTGAAATGACTATCAGCGGGTGAAGCTCACACGATCAACGGCTATGAAGTACAGCTAACTATCAATGGCTGATCAGAAGAACACTTTCAATAGCTAAATGTTCAGATAGTCATTGATAGTGACTTAACAATAGAGAATAAGACAAATCTGACTGATCACATGGGTTGATAGTAGAATAAGTTAGAATTTTGGAGCCAAGGCAGAGATTCCATCTGTATGGGAATTCGAAGAAGAAAGAAACATTCTTTTTTTGTGCAAACAAATTGGTGGATTCAAGAATGCAATCTATCAAAGAGAAATTCACTCAATTTGATCAAGTCACATGTGAAGAGAATGTGAAAGCATCTTAATGGACCTAGATAATAGGAAATCTTTGTTGTCTAGTAACTTGTAACTTGGTGATTTATAAACCAAGAGTAGCAGTGTTAGAACTCAGAAAATAATATTCATACAAGTGTATTGTGAGCAAAAGCGGAGAGAGTTCTTGAGAGCAAACACTGTAATTGCAACTGTGAAATTCATTGTAATTTACACAGTTTATTTCTTCAATATATATCTCAGGTGGTGAGCTAAAAAACAAACCACTTGAAATTTTTAATTCCTGTGTTTTAGTAGTTCTTCCACTGTTCTTAATTCATCATAAGTTTAAGGAGAAATTTTAGTTTGTTTTGATTGTATTCAACTCTCCCTCTACAATCAAGTGGATGGATTGTTAGAAAATAATAAAAAAGTATTTTGGATTGTTTGAATGTTAAAATAGTCTTCTAGAGCGACCTAAAAATTCAATTGTCTTCACTGACAACTTAGACTAAAATTTTGACTTGATATATATTCAAACATATTATTACTTATGAAATAATGATTATGAGATCTAAGGAATAATTAAGTTTGAATTAAAAATAATTTTAGCCGGAAGAACAAGGATTTATGGGTATTTTTAAATAGAATCCATTTTTGGTCTTTTAGCATTTAAAATTGAAAATAATTTTTTAATAAATATATTCAATACTTTTGAAAATAAAACATGTAAGAACAACACTCTTTTAAATAATTTAGGCAATTTTGTTCTTATTTGAATTAAAAATAATTTTAAATAATTTTGTGTTGATCTTTTTAAGCACTTTGATAATGTGCTAGTAGAGTATGTTCATAGGTCTGTGAATGTTGTAGTCCATACGTTAGTAAAAGTTACTCATTCTATGCCAGACTTCCAGTAGTGGTTTAATATTGCTCCGAATATTATTTCTGATGTACTGATAATTGATTCGATTTAATATAAGTAAGTACTTTTGTTTAAAAATAAATAAATAAATAATTTAGGCAATTTTGGTTCGTAAAAGTAGTTCTTAAAATTTCTCAACTTTCGTCCCTTTAGCTGTTGCCTAACTTTTCTTCGACAAAAATAACCTTGTAAAAAATATACTCTTAAATTGATATATTTATACTAAGAAAATGTCATACAGCATGTGCCGAAAAGTATTTTAAAGCAGTTTGACCATGACTTGATTCCCGAAAAATGCTATAAAGAAAATTCTAAGGGACGATTTTACATGACTAAAATCTAATTTAATTCTCATTTATTTGACAAATCACCAAAACTTTAAGAGTAAAATCACCGATACTTTCACACCCTAAAATCGACCTTCTAGTAATGTATTAAAAACATCGTGAAAAAAAAATGCTCTACTTAGGATTACAATTTACGGATTCTATTGAATAATCAAGTAATATTAATTTTATTTACTGTTAGTCTAAATATAAACATCACGAATATCAATAATGTCCGAGTCAAATATAAAACTACAAATATTTATAATATCAGCAAAAATCTAGAAACCCGAGAAGGTAATAATGTACATATTGCTTTGGATTTTTTTAGATAATTTGTGAAATCATTTCGCAAATATGGTATTTTAACTTATAACATTGATTACAATTATGCAATGTTATTGTAACTAGCTTATAACATGTGCGATACACGAATTGTTTTTAATATTACATATTTTTAACTTTAGTTTAAACTTAAATTAAATTAAATTAAGTTATTAGTAATTATAATATTTTATTAAATTAAATTGCCCATATCGAGATGTTTTAGTTGGGAAAAATAAAAAAGGTAGCGTGTTTTAATTGAAAAAGGGTAATTGGTTTATATGTACTAATTAAGATTAAAATAGGAGTTATTAATAATTATAATATTTTATTTTATTAAATAGAATTGTCCGTTGTATTTTTAGAAAATGAGCTGTTTTAGTTGGGAAAAATAAGTTGAAAAGGGTAATTGGTTTATAAACCAAGATTAATATAGGTTTATAATAAATTGGTCAAAAAAATAATTAAGTAAGGGTAATTAATTAAAAATAATAGGAACAATTAAGTAAGGGTAATTAAGTAAATATATTGTAAAATAGAGATATTTTAGTTGTCCGTGATATGAAAAAAGTAATTGGTTAGTTATTAATGATTTTATTATTATTATTATTATTAATATTATTAATATTATTATTATTCTACTTTATTAAATAGACTTTGCTATTTTTGGAAAAGAGAGATATTTTAGTTGCCCGTGATATTTTTGGAAAAGAAGATGTTTTATTTGGCCATGATAATTTTGAAAAAAAGAGAGGTTTTAGCTGGAAAAAAGAAAAGATAACATATTTTAGTTCAAAAAGTTAATTGGTGTTTTAGTTGAAAAAAGTAATTGATTAGTTATTAATAACAATAATATTATTAATTTTTTAATTTAATTTAAACTAAAATAGAATTGTCTCTATTATTTCGAAAAAGTAGCAAATTTCTTATTTAAAATAGAAATGGTAATGTGTTTTAGCTGAAAAAGTTAATTTCTTAGTCATTAGTAATTATAATATTTTTATTTTATTTTATTAAATTGAATTGTCCATGATATTTTTGGAAAAAGGAGGTGTTTTAGTTGGGAAAAATAAAAAAGGTAACGTATTTTAGTTAAAAAACGTAATTGATTTATATACACTAATTATGATTAAAATATGAGTTATTAGTAATTATAGTATTTTATTTTATTTTACTAAATAGAATTGCCGATGATATTTTTGAAAAAGGAGATGTTTTAGTGTAGAGAAATAAAAAAAGTAACATGTTATAGTTGAAAAGGATAATTGATTTATATACCAATTAGAATTAATATAGATTTAAAATAAATATGTCATAAAAATAATGAAGTAAAGGTAATTAAGTAAAAATAACAAAAAAAATTACGTAAATACAGCATGTACCAGACTACCAACAAATTTTTTTAATATTTCTTCTTTAATATAGTAGTATAGATTTGAAAAAAATCATAAAAAACACTAACGAAGAAATCATGAGAACACTGACACGGAGTAGTTCCAGCATAAAAGACAGATACCAGATGTTATGCGTATCAACTCATGCAGTACTATAATTAACACGTTAAGTATTCCTCCAGGAAAGAACATTTAAATAATGAAATTCAAAGAAATTGACGGGACAAGTAGTAGAGCATGTCGTTTTGATCTAATGTAAAGGGAAGAACTTTATCGAGGTTGACTTTACTCTTCGTCTAGTACTCAAAAAATAAACATAATACAAGATCATGTAATTCTGTGTACCTGTATTTAGTACAAATACAAATTTTTTTATCTTGTATCTATCTAGTAATTAATATACCACAATTTACATAATTCTTTCATCCGCACGATTAGATTTGAAAAAATATAGGTGTTTGGGAAAAGAATTAAACTAATGTTAGGTCCCGAAGTATCGTAAGGGGGGGGTGAGTACGATTCTCATTAATTTAAAAAATTCTTTCGAATATTTTACGGATAATTAAATTAACGTTCGGTGAATGGGTTCATATTATTGAGGGTGTATAGTTTTAAGAAATGAATTAAACAACAAATGATTTTCAATCTTGAAGGTGGTTGCTACAACTAAGAACAATGTGTTCTTACTTCTACAAAGATTATACAAATTAAATCATATATAATTATCTAGCTTTTGTTTTTGTCTATAGAATTTAATTACTAGATAGTTTTGTAATGGCCCCTAATATATTATAAAGAATAAAACACTTCGGTGAGGAGTAATAGATATAACTTGGTGTTATTTATCTCTCCTCTGTATACTTTTGTGTATCTTCACCTCCATTGAAGAAGAAGATGAAGAACATAACAATTGATTGCTTCTGCTGTTGCGTGTGGTCTTTATATATAATTACATTACGTGGCTTAATGAGAGAGCCAATTAAAATAATTTATATAATCAATAAAGTTAGCTGCTCAGTACTTGCATGACTCTTGTAGAGTGATCATTGGGAGACTTGAATGGCGCCTAAATGAACATCTGTACTCATGTATGATTTAAGTCGCGCCTATACAAACTTGAAGAGTGCATTTTCTTAGAGTTTTAATCAATAGCTTCCAACTGACGTCTCCACGGTGTGTGAGAAGCTAAGTGGCGCCTTAAGAAAAACACACTAGATGTTCTACTTAGTTTTTCTTGCATCAAGTAGTAGTGGCGCTGTTTAGGTGGTAATATATGCAAGTGACGCCTGTAAAATGTAGTTATAATGTATTGGCGCTACCAGAATAAAAAGTTACCAAATCAACTTATATGTAGTGGTACTCACATGCTGTTACTTTCTCTTCTTAATTTCAAGTGGTTCATGTGCTCTATAAGCCTTATCACTTGTCTTCCAAGTGGTTCCACAAGAGTGTATCACTATTATAAGTACTTAGAATAATTTCTTTAATGTTCCAACTGGTTCCCCAAGATTGCGCTAAAGTAGTTTTGCCTTAGAATATTTTCCAGACTATTCCAACTAGCTCCAACAATCTTGTACCTTGTATGACTCCAATTGCTTAGCCATTCTTTCACCCTTCCGTGACTTGCTCCACTAAAGTGCTCCTTGTATAAGAGCCATTCAACTTTCTTAAAAAGTATTCCTTGATTTATGACTTGCTTCTCGAGGGTGAACTTAGTACATGAAAAACTCACTCTTTCTTACTTAGAATGTTTTTAGGTAATCTCCAACACACGTTCTTCTAGTATAGCAGAATGCACTCAACAGTATTTCTTCCCTAAATACTATGTTTTCTTCGCAAACTGTTGACACCCAATGCAACGATCTGGTTCACAGATGACTAACATTTACTCACGATCTTCGTATTTGTTCTTAAGTCCATTATTAAGTGTGAATCAACTCTATCGCTTTGAATACTGACAGTCCATATACAATGTACTTTCACTAGAATCTTTCCAGTACTTAGACAACGTCTTCATTACTACTATAATCTTAAATATTTCATTCTCTATTCTTCACTGACACTTGGACATATAAATGAATTTCTTTCAGTGAGTATAACTTCAAGACTACATATGTCTTCTTTAACCTTTGTCTTTATCATGTCTTCAATTTTTCCAGATTCCCATGGTTCGAACACTGTCTATATCCAATCAATTCAAATACACTGAAATCTTCCAGTGGTACATTATACTGAATCTTCAATACTTTTGAAATCCTGAAAGTCTTTAAACATTATTCTTCACTGAGGTATAAAAATTCTTCACTGAGGCATGAACATGTTAATGAACTTCTTTCAGTGATCTATAATATACTTCAAAACTTCTTCTAATTCTTTGATTCTTTGTATATATTTAATCTTCATTTCTTCCTAAATTTCTGTGTAGACGTAGTATATTTTATTTGTCATGTTCTAGTGTTGAGTTATCACGTCTGTTAATACAGTTTTGCAATCTCAGCATCAACCGACAAATATGGTAATTTTTTTAAAAATTAAATAATTACATAGTAATGTCAGATATTACAAAAATCAAAATTCTGAAACAAAACTTGAAAGTAATACTTGATGTATTTTTATTAGCGAGATTTGTATTAAGACATGAGTCCATTGACGAGTAATTAACAAAAAAAAATGAAATCTAGTATTTCGGAAATTGTTTAAAACAAATTTAAAAATCTAAAATTACTCGCATATATATTATTTTCACTGAAATTACAGATTACTCTATTTCTAGAAAGTTATATATAGGCGTGAGAGTTCGTTGTTTAAAGAAGTTAAAATATAATGCATTACCAATCATCTTCTCCCTACCAGCGATTCGAACCCTAGACCCATCAAGAATCAAAATCACCCGCTCTATTTCCCAAACAGTTATATTTAAAACTTTGATGCTTCTTGTGCATCACTCGCATAAACACAGCCCATGGACTCGATCATTCACTCCGCTTTAGAAGAGATTTGTGCAGTTGGTGCTAATGGCATTACACTCTCAAACCTATGGCTCAAACTACAATCAACATTGACTTCGAATGGAGTTGACCCTTGCGTGAATGTCAAGAAAGCTCTCTGGACTAACCTTCTTAATGTCCCTGCCCTTCGTTTCGAGTCTCGAAAAGGTGCTTCTTATGATTCTCGTGACTCTGCTATTCAGTTAGTTGAAAATTGTGACAAGTTGGGTATCAAGGTTGTTGCGGCTCAGCATCTTCGTAATAGTTTTATTGGTTTATATGATGTTGATGCTTGTGGTGATGGGATTTCTCTTCAAGGGCGTCGCGTTCTTGAGCGTCTCGCCGTTGCTAGGTATGTCGTGCTTCGAGTAACACTTTATCTAAAATTACTCTGTTATCTGTTATTTTGTGGATATTTCGTGTTTGGAGAGGCTAATCATACATATTTCTCCGTTTTAATTAGTTCTACTGCTACACTTCATATTAAAGACTAATCGATAATATCTGCTTAATACGAAGAAAATATGCAAAGGCTCATAATTAGCCTTTCACACGAGGAATGAAATAGTTTTAGAAGTGGAGAACTTTGAAGTTTCATTATATTATATCTATTACATGAATTCCAAATTGATCTGCAAAGTTTATATCATTACGGAGTAATTAAGATCAATATGGATACCAGATAGTGGCTCTAAGATGAATTATGGCATCATTGGACTAGGCAGATTGTTGTTTTTCCCTAAGGTTTGGCTATAGTTGCCTAGGCGAAAAGACGATTAACTATGGACAGCATCCAACCCGCCTTGATTTTAATGGGACAGACAATGGCATTTGAATTCTAGGTGTTCATTAGGCAAATTAGGGTTGGCCTAGGCGTTCCTGCAGCTGTTGCAGGAGGGTAGGGGAGGACACTCGGAGAATTGTGGGTATGGAATGTTATACTGATTTGTGCCAAACTATACAAGTATATTGAAGTACCTTTACTTATTTGCATATATATATATTAGTCACATTACTTTTAATTCCTTTTATGAACATTAATTACACCTGTACCTATGTTAGTTAAATTTTGGCTTAATCAATCTAGCAAAGAAAATAAAGTAGAAAATACCAAGAATAGAAACATTAGTGATATTATAGTTTAAAATGATATGTTATCAAGAAAAATACAGTATACATCTTTCATGGGGACACAGAAATTCAAAAGTCATGGAGAATATAAAAGAATGAAAGTTTTTTAATAATTAAAATGAAATTCACATTTACTAGGTTATAAATTTTAATCATTATTTTCGATTATTCAAGTACTATTTTATCAAACAATCCTTTATCCTCCATCCTTGCTAGTCAGCGCAATGTTATTGAAAAAGTTTAATTATTTAGAATTTGTCATGTATTTTCATTATAGATCCGTTAGTTGATGTTGAATCTCCATTTGTAAATTTGATTGGAGAAATCTAGATGGGGTAAAATGATTGAATTTGATTCAGTTCTGTTACTTATTTCCTTCGATTGCATCTTTTAAACTTGTAAGTTTATATTTTATAAATAAAAATTATGCACCCCAAGTCCCTAATGATATACATGCTGGATTCTTACATGCTGTTAGTTCTTCCTTTTTATTTTTTCGGATAATTCATATTTTTTTCCTTGTAATCTGGAAAACAAATATATGTGTTGGCTGAAGTGTGAGTCGTATGACCTTGTGAACTTGTAAACCCTGAATTCAATAGAATCTAAATGTTTTGTGCATTTGTAGAACAAATGGGATCACTCAAAGTGAACTCGCTAAAGAATTTGGCATGCAAGGGAATAAAATTTTTTATGTACTACGAAAGCTTGAATCCCGAGGTTTGATTGTGAGGCAGTCAACGATTGTAAGAAAAAAAGAAGTTTCCAGTGACAGAGAGCAAAAAAGTAGTTCAATTGTATCGACCAATATGCTCCACTTATATCGGTTTGCAAAGCATTTGGGTTGTCAACAAAAACTTGAAGTTTTTAAAGAGGATAAAGCTTCTAATGAAAATGAAGAAAGTGAATTGTTTGCTTCAGGCATGTTTGGAGAATCTGTCAAAGAGGATGTCCAAGTGAAAGATTTTCTCCCAGAGCTAAAACACATATGTGATAAACTCGAGGAAGCTGATAACAATGTACGTTACAGTTACCTTCATATATTTTTTAGTTTATTAAATATCCCTATGCTAATGTTACTTTCTCTTTCCTTTTTAAAGGTTCTTATCGTGTCAGATATTAAAAGTGACGTCGGTTGTTGTGGAAATCCTGGATATAGACATTGGAGAAATGTAAGTTGCTCAAATAATTAAGCTCAATATCTGAATATAACTTTGGTTCCACATGCCTGATTATAATTTATTTTCTCCTGTATTTCTGGATATTAGATTCTTCGAAGGTTGAAAGATGCACGTGTAGTGGAAGAGTTCACTGCTATAGTTGATAGCAAGGTAATATTTCTAGACACTGAGCTTGTCTTAGATAGTCGTAAGTTGGCAATGCATGTATAGTTCCACAAAACTCTAATAAGGTGCAGGTGTTTAAAAGCTCTATATAAAGGCCATATAAAGAAGATTATAACTCATGACTTTTGGCTTCACAGTTTTTTACAACTGTCATGAATTGATGCGAGAATGCATAATTTTTTTCTGGGGTTGTTTAATTTCATTGCCTAGTCTGTTTGTCTTAACACTTTTTCCTTTTTGATTGTAACCTATAAAAATATTTCTTGCATAAAAGACAGATGCAATTCATTTTGTGGAAGTAAGTGATTTAGTAGACGGCAGGTTGCTTATTTAAGTATTTAAATCTTTGTGGATATTGCTTTCCATGTGGTTCAGAGTTTTGATTCATGTGTTTGCATTCCGAAACATCCATCCTCGTTCCTGACATGTAACTATGGTTCCAACAAACAATTCAATCGTGCATAAGAATAAAGCTTGATCATGTACCTACGGTAAATAATCTGCCCACTTATTGTAGGAGGTCAGATGTTTAAAATTGTTGAAGAAATTTTCTCCCAAACATTTTGAGCCCAAATCTCTTAAATGTGGAGTAGAAGATCTTGATCTAGAAGAGCCAGTAATATTGGGGAAAAGAGGTCAAATTAATGACCAGCTTGTAGAGCTTCCTATAGAACATCAAGTTTATGATATGGTCGATGCTGAAGGATCCAAAGGATTGACAAAAACAGAGGTGCTCTTTCTATATATATAGATTTCGATTTATGTCATCTTTAATTTCTGTCTAATTTTATATTCTCAAAACTTCCTGGCTACCGCAGTTTGTTTAATTTTACTAACAAATAAATCTTCTACATGATAATCTACTCTTTCTCTTGTAACTAATTCTTACATCCTGCCTTATTTGCTTTCTAGAGTTGCTAGTATAAATTGATTTATCCACATCTACCTGTTCATTTTTTTACCACAGATTAACACTTACTACTGACATATTTACAGTGTATATTATTCATTGCTTAAATAAGCTACAATAATCTGCACTTTCTGTTTTTGAAATTCCACGATGACATAAAACTCAAACGAATTATTGTTATTACAACAATGATAATGTTTGATTATCGTGACAGTTATGCAAAAGGCTTGGGCTGAATAACAAAAGGTATAACACTCGGCTACAAAATTTATTCTCTAGGTTTGGGATGCATCTACAGGCTGAAAACCAGAACAGATGTGTGGCGTATCGTGTCTGGTCACACGGTAACTACAACCGTGACGCCTATAGTACTATTCCAGTGGAACCAGATATTGTCCTTAATGACAATGGAGCTTGTGTCCCCAACACTGGTAAGAGATTCAAGAAAAGCTTAACTAATACTGCTCAAGCAGAAGATGATTCGACTACTGAAGTGGATGCTGTAGTTACTGGAAAAAATAAAAACGTATCGACTTCATTCGAAATTTCAAAGGCTTTGCCAGTTGTTGGGGAGTCTAATATGTCAATCTATCCAAGTAGTTCACAGAATGTATCCTCCAAGAAAAATTGTATAGTTCCAGATGCAAGACTACGGACCGTGAATACACCTGCATCAGAGGCGACTATAGATCCTCAGTGTTCTTCATCAACTCTCTGCAAACAACGTTCGCATCCGAAGTATCTATCTCTTGCTTCAAATGCACATAGCAGGCAAAGGGAGCAGCGGATACTTGTACTGTTGCAGGTAATTTTTGTCGAATTAGATTATTCACCTCTAGCACTTTTTCTCTATCCGCTCCCATTTTCCTTTTTATTGAGCAGGAGGAGAAATTCATGATAAAAACAGATCTACGTAGGCAACTTGAAAGCCTTGAGAAGGACAAACAGACAGCAATGGACAGGAAAACCTTAGACCGTAGTCTGAATAAACTTCAGCAAGAAGGACGTTGCAAGTTAATTCATGTCGGTGTTCCTGTTGCTACAAATTGTGGTCGTATCCGTACAATGGATGTGGTTCTTCATCCGTCTATAAATGATATTTCTCCCAATCTATTAAGTCAGATTTGTGAAAAAGTGAGGTCATCTGACAATCAAATCCGAAATCATCAAGGGTCTTCTAAAATGAAGAAGAGTCGAGAAGTTCCTGTTTTGAATGGCATCCAAAGATTACTTACCAGTTCCAAATTGGAGGATCAATCTAAGAGAGTAGAAGCAATGCGTGCCAATGGATATGTCTCAGCAAGAATGGTTCGTGCAAAGCTTCTTCACATCTTTCTCTGGGGTTACCTGACAAATTCACCGGGTTGGAATGATGCATTGTCATCAGGTGCACATGGATATGATAAAAAAAATCCTCATAGCACTTGCAAGATGATTGAGCTTGAGACAGCTATCAGAACTATGCCTATTGAGCTGTACTTACAGGTGGTTGGATCAACTTACAAATTTGAGGACATGACAGAGAAGTGTAGGACGGGTATGTGCCTTTCTGTCCTTTCAGTGCAGGAGTATGAGCATCTCATGGGTACTCACGCAACTGGAAGGCTGTCAAATCTGGTTAAGATTTTACGGGGTTTGAAGGTATTATGATTACTGAGTAATATATTCCTCGGACTGCTTGCTTGCATGCTATAGGATATTCTAGATCTGTACGCATTCTCTAAAGTAGTAGGTTGCATTAGGTAATATATTGGTGCACAGTAAAGCTGCAATAATCAGTGCCATCTTTTCTTTCCCATTTTTTCTTGAATTTGAGCAGACCAAGCTCATATTATTTGAATGTCATAAGATATTTTTTGCTATGTTGGTAAATGTCATTTATGTGAGTCCAATGTTTACGTTCCTTCCCTAGTCTTGTGACTTGTTCTAATTTTCTGGTACTCAAGTAAGAATTGGTTGCAGTTGATACGCATGGTACGTGGCGAGTATTCTGGAGATGCAGCTGCAGTCTTGGATGCAACTCTTGCATATTCCTTAGAACTCAAACCCTACATTGAGGAACCGGTTACGATGGAACCATCGTCTTCAGCTTTGGTTTCGTTTGATATTCGCCCTCACTTTAGACATGATTTTGTTCTTTCAAGCAGAAAAGCTGTTGATGAATACTGGAACACTTTAGAGTACTGCTATGCTGCTGTTGATCCGAAAGCTGCTTTACATGCTTTTCCTGGATCGGCAGTTCATGAGGTGATTATACCTTTTCATTTTTAATTACTTTTTGTAACCCTTAATTCTATATCAGAATTCATTTTGTTCTGGAGTCAAGTGGTATGTCATGTGTACCGTTTCTTAGAAATGGTAATCGTGTGTGTTAATCACTTATAAAATGTGAATGACTCATTTATAGTTGCATTTCCTTGTAAAGAATGCATCTTCCCGAAAGGAGTACAAGATCTGTATGCATATTTGTTAGTAATGTGCCTTTTGATTTTGACAAAGGCAGAATGGTAGATTGTCATTTTTTACCCCCATTATTGTTTCATTTGGATAACTTTGACATGTTATTCCCTCTGTCCCATCAGATTCTTTACGTTGAGAACCGTATACTCGACACGCATTTTAAGACTCTTATAAAATAGAGTTCCATAATTTATTTTTAAAATTTTTTTTTCTAAATAAAAGTTAAACTATTATATTTTTATATAGAAAAAAAAAATTTCAAAAAAAATTATAGAACTATATTTTTTATAAGCCTTAAAATGCGTGTTAAGCTCTCCCTCCCCCAGCGTATACAACCTGCTGGGACGGAGGGAGTATGTTCTTACATCTTATCAATATTTTATTATGATATCCTCATGTGCTTATCTGGTTAGTAAACTATCTCACTGCCTTGATATCCTCATGTGCTTATCTGGTTAGTAAACCATCACACAGCCTGAGTAAGAAGATTAACTTCCACACAGTGCTTACAGAAAAGAAAAAAGAAAAAAATAACTCATTTTCACGTTTGTCGTCCATTTCAGTAGATTCACAGTCCTGAGCCAAGGCTTTTACTTTTCTTATAATATTTTATCATTAGTAAATAATAATGTTAATGAGGTAAAGTGATTATAGTATGGCTTAGATGAAATCTTACTTGCTTTTGTTATCATCAACTGACAATCACAGAAAGGTTATTGTTTCCATCCGTCTTGCATGTTCTTGCTTCGTTAAGTCAACTATGAAAAGTTTATTTTTTATCTAGGTATGTCACACCAGGTCCTGGGCAGCAGCACGTGTTATGTCTGCTGATCAGCGTGCTGAGCTCAATAAGTATATTATGAAGAATGACCCTGATAAGAAATTACCACTTGGTGCATGCGAAAAGATTGCAAAGGATCTCA